>OZJO01000714.1:25268-51874 GCA_900406225.1 Acrobeloides nanus | reverse complement strand
AATCCGTTTCCATCGTCCGATAGCTCAATCGAACGCTCTAATCACCGGATTTGATTAGCAAAAAAAATTATTGAAAAAAAATTTATTTTCGATTTTTTAGCCCAAAAATAGTAAAAACATGAGTTAAAATACCTATTTTTATATGGGTAAAAATACGTATTTTCAATTTTTAAGGGTCAAACAAAGGTTTTCACGCTTCGAGAATGCGCGCAATCGATTTTTCGCATAAAATTACCCCTAGATATGTCATTTTGCAACAAAAAAATTAGGAAATTTTTTTTCAAATAGGCTCTGGATATTCCCCCCCCCTTTAAACTTGCTAGACATTTTGATTTTTCTCGAAAATTTCCCAAACAACTTGTTACACACGATAGCTAAAAAAGTTACTTAATCTGAGGCCACTAATAGTAATACATAAGTTACGTAGAATTTCAAAAAATATGCTACTTGTTTTGAAACATGTAACAGATTTTGAAGCATCACTAGTATTCAGCCTTTTAATGCAATTAAATTACCCTTTGAATTTATAGTTTTCGAAATTTCTATTATAAATTGGTATCCGGTTTTTATTATATATTTCTAAAATTTAAAATCTCTATATGGAAATATACCTGATCTTCTTCTTGTTTGTTTATAATTGTGTGCATTTGACTGCTTGATTGTTAGTATACAAAAAACCGTACTTTTTGCGTTTTTTGGCGAAAAATTTTCAATTTTTTTCACCTATAAGGGGTATTTTCATGCGAGAAATCGATAATTTTCTCGCACGAAAATACCCCATATAGGTGATTTTTGAAAATTTTTCACCTTTCACCACAAAACGCAAAAGTACGGGTTTTTTTTTGGCTCACCCTGTATTTTAAAAATAATTTTCTTTCGCACGATTTTTTTAATTACTTAGACACGATATTTGATGACTATGTTTAATTGTAGGTTTTAGACGATATTTGTTTGGCACTAGGACCGAATTCACCTCACCGATTTTGCTTTCATGGACTTTTTTCACCGGACATAGTTCACGAATTTATGCGAATATTTTTCTCTCACTATTTCCTATACAATCATGCCGTCCCAAGATTCGTATAAATCATTGAACCATGTCCGTGAAAAATGTCCTATGAGGTAAATCCTCTTTTTGAACGTCTTTTGGTGAGGTGAATTCTGTCTGTCCTAATGCCATTTGTTTGTTAATTGATTAAAAATTAAAAATTTTTTTAAACTTATACGCTCAAAAATCCATCTGTGCAAGGTCATAAGAAAAAGAGACACCATCTCTAGAAATCAAACATTGCCTTGGTTCGATAGCTCTCCAAATTGAATTGATTTAGTGAGATTGGAAAAATTTTTAAAAGCTATCTCCTTCGAGGATGAGTATGTTTGTGTTGATTAGTATATTACGCCCTTTAAAGATAAATGTATCAAGTTGCTCAAAAAGTTCGTGGACTTAACTTTTCACTTCTCATCTTCGAAGATGTGAAGTCCGCGAACTTTTGGAACAACCTGATAGCTCAATTTTTTAGGTTATATATAAAAGGAGTAATAAAAAACACTTGATTAATGAAAAACATTTTTTCATTGCAACAATAAGTGATATAAAAACAAAATAAAATTTTAATGCACGAATTAGATCAAAAAATTCCATTTAAAGCTATATAAATTCAAGAAATGGAAGGTTTTAAAAAATGAGGATATGTTTAGCTTTAAAAAAAACAAAAGTAAGGCAATCACAATACAAAAGAAAATATTTTCAACTATTAAGTTGCAAAAAATAAAACAGAAAAATATTATATGAAAAATGCAATGTGTGTTCGGATTAACTTGTGCAAGTTGAATTTAAACTGTACACAAGCTATACCAAGTTATAGAGGACGAAATTCGAATATTTTCGACATCAAAATCGAGGGGAGTAGTAGAGATCGGAAATTTTGATCATCAAAATTGACCGAAACTGCATGTTTTTACTCTATTACATCGAAAACTCGCTTGCATTTCGATGAGGTCCCATTAGATCTACAAGTAGACCCCCAATTTTGATCTTTTTCCAAGCCTATATCCCAAGTTTTGATCAAATTTTTATCGTTTTTTCAAAAACGATCAAAATTTGATCAAAACTTGGGGTATAGACTTGGAAAAAGATCAAAATTGGGGGGTCTACTTGTAGATCTAAGGGAACTTCATCGAAATGCAAGCGAGTTTTCGATGTAATAGAGTAAAAACATGCAGTTTCGGTCAATTTTGATGATCAAAATTCCCGATCTTTAGGGAGTACTCCATTTGAAAAATTAGAAATCGGGGTCAAAAATTCAATTTTTAATGTATCCCTGGATACCATCGTTGTTTCCAGTTAATAAATTATGGAAAATTGATTTCTTTGAACGGTGAAACTAATGCTGGATTGATTGTATGCCCAATCGTTGCTCTTTGTAACTCACTTCCACCAGATTTTAAGTAAAATATCTCTCCTTCGGAATTAACCGTTGACGATGCAATTCCCAAAATATCAGTTGGCTAAAACAATATATATTTTTACTATAGTAAATTGAAAAATCACTTTAGTGAAAGGCATTTTCACATATTTTCGTGGATTTTGAGAAGAAAATAAGAACAATTCACCATGATTTGAAATGACTAGAATAAATTTTTCAGAAGTTCTTTTACCTAAACATTAAAAGATTAATTAATCGGTCAATAGTTTTTTCAAAGAAAAGAAATTTTAAAAGGTGTACATTTTGCTGGAAAAATACATTTAGAAAGAGAGTTTTGATCCTCAAATGAAATTTCACAAAAGAAATTGAGCCCGTTGTATTGAAATGTACACAGGGTGTTCGATCCAGGGGGCGAAAAAATAGGTGATAGCACCCAAAATTCACCCACCCATCACCCAGTGGGTGGTATCACCCACTATCATCCATCACCCACTGGATGAATCACCCAAAATCATCCATAACCCACTGGGTGATTTGGGTGATCACCTACTGGGTGATGGGTGATAGCACCCAAAATTCACCCACCCATCACCCAGTGGGTGATGGGTGATTCACCTTGGGTGATGGGTGATTCACCTTGGGTGATGGGCGGGTTATGGACGATGGCACCTTCCCCCCCCCTCCCTGGTCCGATCATATGCTCCCCTATAGGAAAGCGCGATATCTCAAAGACGCAAAACTCTTATCAAATGCCGTCTTTTGTAACTTTCTAGTCCCATCACCCCGTTTTTAGGACATATTTTTTTTGAATTTTCAAAATGGTCTGAGTATTGAAACGAAAATTTGAATTTGGATTCCTGAGGAATTTTTGAAAAATAACACCGCCAATCGATAGAGCGTGTTGAAAAACGGTAGTGCCACACACGGCGGACCAAAGTGGGAAAAAAATGCGAGTTTTGATAAAAACATGAAAAAACATGTTCTTACAACGCTAATAACTCATTCCAATCGAAATTAAAAATTTTAGACACTGTGCCAATTTTTCGACTTTTTTTCAAGACTTAGAAAAATTTTCTACTTTTTTTCAGGACTTAGAAAAATTTTTAAGTCCTAAAAAGTGGATAGTGACTAAAAATTGCAATATCTCAGCGAAAATTAAATGAAATCGACCAATTTTTTTTCCTACAATATTCTACGGCGTTTAATCCACAATTATAAAGGGAATTTTTAAAAAAAAGCCTTTTTCTGTATTATAAAAATGCATTTCAATTTTTCGGCTTCAAAGGCGAATAACTTTTTATGGTATCCTCCATTTTTTGAGATGTTGGTCTCAAAATGTGCGCAACAATCTAGGAAAAACTTCCCACAGAGAGTTTTCCTTTTTAACAATCGAAAAAAAATTTTTAAGTAAAAAAAACTGAAAAAGGCAGCTTTTTTTGACAATTCCAAAAGGAAAAATTTTTTTATTTTGTCGAAAAACGACAAAACTCTCTGTGGGGAGTTTTGCCTAGATTGTTGCGCACATTTTGAGCCCAAGATCTCAAAAAATGGAAGATACCATAAAATATTATTCGCATTAATAAGTTTTACCCTTTGTAGATAGGTCAAATTTTTTTAAATTCTAATATTTACCTCTGTTGTGTAGTGGCGAAGCCGTCGGCCGTTCACCACAAAGGAGCGGGGTTCGACTCCCAGTCCCACAAAAACTTTTTTGCACAAAATTTTTTTCGATTTAAAAAAAAAATTTTTTCGATTTTTTTTTAAATTGTCACAAATCGGAAACGTATTAATATTGACTAAAAACGAAGTTTCACACAATATAAAACCTGATTTTAATGTTTTTAAAGAGTTTTCATTTTTGGTCCNCAGTTCCACAAAAAATTTTTTCGATTTTTTTTTAATTGTCAAAAATCGGAAACGTATTAATATTGACTAAAAACGAAGTTTCACACAATATAAAACCTGATTTTAATGTTTTTAAAGAGTTTTCATTTTTGGCCCAGTTTGGTCCACCGTGCACAAATTTTGGTGAAAATCGGAGATACCTTTTTCGAGAAAATTTAGCTCAAAGTTTGCTAAAAATGGCCAAAATTTGGGAACTTATGCACTTCGGCCCCCCCCCCAAATTTTTAGGGGGGCCGAAGTGCATAAGTTCCAACATTTGCATATTTTATCGTTAATTTATGAATTTTCTGCCATTTTAAGCAAATTTTGAGTTGAATTTTCTCGAAAAGGGTATCTCCGATTTTCACCAAAATTGGGGTACTACCGTTTTTCAACACGCTCTATCGATTGGCAGTGTTATTCTTCAAAAATTCCTTAGGAATCCAAATTCAAATTTTCGTTTCCATACTCAGACCTCTTTGAAAATTTGAAAAAATTTTCAAAGTGACTATAACACAAAGTCTTACTTTTCATACTCTTCAACGACACAATTTGTGCTTTACGAATACGAGAGCCTTCAATACTGGTGAGCTTGAATTTATATTTGCTTGGTTTCATTAAAGGCATAACAAATGATCGGATTTGTTCTTCACTAAAGACTAATATTCTATGAAGGTCCTGAAAATTGTTATATTAACAAAAAAAAATAAAAATACCACTTACAGGTAGATAATCGATATGAACAATCGGTGCTCGATGTTGAAGACGAATTTCTTTGATAAGTGGGCATAATTCTTCGTTCAAATCCTTGTTATTCAAAATGGCATGTATTAAAATGACACCACCTTGAGTACCAATAAAGAGATTGTCAGGTTGCGGAGGATTTTCGGTTGAATTGTCGACTCGAGTTGATAAAAAACGAGCAACTTTTACTAATGATAAGGGCAATTCGCCTTCTAAAACACAATTAATTAAGATTCTATAGTCTGTTTCAGCTGGAGTGCAAAAAAAGTTGGAGCACCAAAATGAAGTAGATAAGGAAGCCGCTCGTTCGATCTGGTAAATTAAGCAACATTGGACCGCAGGTTCGATCCCAGGTGGGTAAAACAATTTTTTGTAGAAAAAATGAAAAATTTTGGACATTTTTGGTGAAAAATCGTCATGGGGGAGCATTAGAATTCTTGGAAAAAATTTCCAAAAATTTCGACTTCCTTATCCAACGCACTATGATGCGCCAACTTTTTTTGCTCTCCAACTAAAACAGACTATATGACCTCTCTCTAAAGAACTTTCAATAATATTCTTTTTTTACACTCACGTTGGAGATTAGGTTGTTCGGTACGTGCAGTAATCTCTCTTTCTATTGGTCGAATCTCTTCCAAGGGACTTAACGTTCCATCGACACGACCATTCTTAAAAGGAAATCAACTAACAAATTACAACAAAAAAAACAAACCTGATCTGCGGGAGTCCTCTTTTTCCTTCTAAAAGATTGCCTAATCGACTTTTTCATACTCTTAAACCTAGACAGTGCTCCATCAACATTCGAAAGCTCCACTATTTCTATAAAAAATGGTTTACAAAACGAACAAAAAAATGAGCTCACCAGTTGAGGTCAACAAACAATTTTTCATGATGATTTTCTCGGTAAGAAGATCGCATATGGCATAACCGTATTCATTCCCAACCGCCAAAAATTTTCTACTAGATAGCCAACCTATTGCTGTTATATTGGAAGCAGGTTTCAATTGAAAGATACAACTTAATAGACGTAACTTTGTTTAAATCGAGTGCTTAGCACTAGCTTACTTCGAAATAGGTCGAAATCCGGCTGAGTAAGTCAGTTCCGAGCGTCTTGCAGGCAACGGAAGTTGTCGATTTCTCAAATTTGAGTTACTATTCAGTGTCGTATTTTCTGTCATTTCAATGTTGATGCTTTTAATGGGACCACACTTCTTAAATGAAAAAATGATCGAGTTACTTAGTGATCAGGGCTGCATCTAACAAAAAGGGAACAAGCTCAAAAAATATACACAAAACTTCAACTCGGGAACATATTTTTTGGGCCTGTTCCCTTTTTGTCAGATGCAGCCCTATCAGTGATGTTGTTAATTAAGGTTCGGTTCCTGTAAACCGTGCAATTTTGGGAATGTGAATTCTTCATACATTTTCGCATCTATTTAATTCATATACAATTGCTTGGCCGGCTCTCCCACCAATGATTAGCTCTCCGGTTGAAACTTCAAACGATAGTTTCAAAATAGTTAGCCTAGGATCATCACAAAATGGGTCGAATAGCCCAACCTAAAAACTGGTTATGCAACTATCTTATTTTCAAATTACTTTTTTAAAAGGTGGCCATTCATCATTCTTATCATCAACTTCAGATTCGGAAAAGCTAGTATTCCGATGATCATTTATAGATAGTTCATTATTGATATTTTCAGTAAAACCATCAAATTCACATGCTGTCATATAGGTGAGAAACGGAGAAAAGTTCACGCGATCGGTTCGCCAGATATGGACTGTGCCATTTTCATGGCTAAAATTATTCCAAATACAAAACTTCACTGAAAACCTACCCAGTAATCAGAAGAGAAACGTTTTTAGATTCAGTTTGATTAATTCGATTTTGACCACATTTTATTGGCCATGGACGTATGGAATAACTTGTATTCGACAATCTATTTTGCTCCAAATGCGCATTTTTCAACAATTCGAAAACTTTATCACTAATTGAAGAAGTTAAATGCACAGAGGTCACCGGCGAGTAGTGAATGGGATAAAGATAGGGTAAGCGAAAATTTTTCCATCCCTTATTATCCATTAAATCAATAACAACCATTTCTTGTTCACAAAGGACAAATAATGCTGAGCCAATGTTATTTTCTAAAATTAAGAAAGGTCTACAGGAAAGCGTTCACTCGGAAGGAACAATTTTCAAAAAGTGCGACATGGGATTTTTAATAGCGAGGAAGTTTTTAGTACACAAAAAATCTACTACATCTCGCGATTCTTTCACTATACCCGAAAAATAGGCTTTTTTGTCTATTTTTGCTTTTTATATGCTTTTCAAAACATTCCCCCGTGCTCCAGTTAAAAGTTTTTTCGATGAGACTACTTTTATTTGCAAGAGCAACACCAGATTTAAAAATTAGCGAAGCCTTTTTTCCAAAACTTCGTTTTGGAACTTGGCGTTTGGCGAATTTGGAAGTTTGGCGAAAAACCCGTCTTGGAAATTTCCATTTTTGTATCGATTTTTTAAACTATCATAAATGAACATTGTAGCAATTTTTTATAACTTGCCAAGACGAATAAAATGACACCAAAATGATCAAATTTGAATATAGTTTTGGATTATTGAAACGAATACCCTGATTAAAAAATTCCAGGTCGCACTTTTTGAAAATTGTTCCCCGAGCGCTATAGGAATTTCGAATCTTCGCAGAGACGATGTCTTAAAGAAATAAATAAAAGCAAATGCGTACCATTGTATACAATAAAATCCAAAATTCGACTATCAAAATCCAATACAACTTCGCAGTCTTTAGAAAAGATAGAAATGGTATAGCGATCACCATATGACGCTTTCGGCATGCCCCCAGAAAAGATATACAATTCTGAATCGAAGCTAAAAAGATGACTATTACAAGTTTAAAGGACCACTAAACTTTTGGAAGAACCCTGAAAATTTATTTTTATATGAAAGTTTAACCCCCTCAAAAGGGTTAAACTTTCAAGGTGTGGTGTAAAAGTAAAAAATAGTCAGCAAAAATTCCTCTTTCATAAAAATAAATTTTCATAAGTTTAGTGGACCTTTAAGCTGACAAATTCCTACTTTGAGTTAGTCGTACAGTAAATTTTGTTAATAGGCATACAGGGATAAGGTCCAAAAGGCAATTTAGTTTCGATCAAGGAGTTTGATTCATAATTGTACACAGAATATGAGCCATTAACATGTGAAACCAAAAGTTTCGATTTAGATGAAAACAGAGAGAGGTTCTTAAAAGTTAAATATTACATTTTTCTTTACGAAAAGTGTCGGCTACATGGCGAAGTGGCAAATGACACAAAAGCCATTTTAGCGGGGAGAATTCAATCTCCGGAGATCGAAATTTTGTGTTTGAGCGATTTTAAAAAAGTTATTAAAGCAAACCACCTTTAAAATTACATGAAAAATTTTTGCCTATCATTTTTCGATTTTGACCTCCGTGGGATCCTATACAGATAAGGATCTTTATGGGGATACCTTCATCTGTATAGGATCCAACAAAGGCTAAAATCGAAACATATGATAGGCAAAATTTTTCTTGTAATTTTAAGGGGGCTCAAACATAAAATTTAGACCTCCAGGGGTCGAACCCTCACCGCTCAAAATGGCTTTTGCGCCACTTCGCCACGTAACAGACATTTTATATAAAACTAGCCATGAAAAGGGTATTAGTTATGTATCAAATATATTAACTCACAGTTGCATTTAATGACAAGTTAAAGGTCTGCATAACTTCATCGTGTAAACTATCAAAAATGACAATAAAACTATTGTTAAATAGCATATAAAGGGTCGATGAACATTGAGGATCGACCACTATTTTATCGACAGATTTAGAATCGGTTAAACATGTTATACTAAATAAAAAACATCAACATTTAAGGACAAAAGAGATCACCTTTTTAATGCTGTGTCTTCAAAAACAATGTATTCGGATAACTCCAATGAATTAGTCCATAGCGCATAGATATTCCCAATAATGGTCCCTAGATTTAAAGCTTATGAAATGTTATGAAAAACAGTAGGATTTTTGGTATATAGATTTTCGTAGGCATCTTTGCGTGGCCGTGTTTCTTGCAAATCAGACAAACACAACAAAGTTTGTTAAGAAGCAAAATTTTTTTTGAAATCGAAAAACAATCACCTTGATATCCTTCTTATGTTTTTGGTCAACATATTTGGAAAATTTTTGAAAAAAAACATAAGGGGGAGCAAGTTTTTGACTATTTTTAATCTCGAAAATTGGGACTCTCGAAAATCTTGATATCGATTCAACCCTAGTAGGAACATGCAACACACAGACTAAGATCTTACCTATCAAAAGCGCCGAATTCCCATCACTTCGGTTCAACATTTCTGCGCAAGTAATCTTTTTTAATGGTATTTGATGTATAGCTTTCTTCATCTCGAGACTATCTCCCTGAATCCTACAGCGATGAAAAGATTGCGTTCCAGAATAAGGGTCATCACAAAGAATATGCAAAATACCCAAACCAGTGGCGAAATAAATATAAACAATTGGCAAATTGGATTCAACAGAGCCTTCCCATTCAATAGACTCACTTCCCAATCTAGAAATTTTACTTTATTATTATTCAGTTTAGCAAGAACTTACATAATCACTCGCCCATCTCGTGTTCCAAATGCTGTTAAACTCAACTCTGTATCAATAGCAAAACAAGAAATCTTCTGAGGGAATCCATGACTGATTAACTATAAAAAAAGCTTTTACATAAAAGCATATAAAACAAGCATACCCTTGAATAATGGTAAAAATCTTCGAAATCGTCATTTTTAGAGTCGATTCCAGTTATGTGAGTGCGCAAAAAGCGCAACATCTTTTAATAAAATATCAACAATATGGTACTAAAAATGGGATTCAACAATTCCAAATATGCTAACCTGTAATTATTCATACATAGCGTCTTCTACTCGGTTGCCATGCTATATTTTTCATCTCTGCTTCTATTTCTACTCTTTTCACTCTTTGTTTCTCATTCGTATCTATATGAATAATGCTATCTTGATTTTTTATGTTCATTTAATTTGGCTCAGATATTAAGAAGATAATTTTTGCAAAATGCATAAAATGACAATGTAAAGAAAATAATCAGGATTTGTGCATATTGGTACATATAAATTGGAGACCGAGCGCCTTCGGCGCATTGGCGTTCCGAATGAGCGCCTGTAGCGCTCGGCCTTCCGCCTGGCTTCTGAGTGTCTCAAGCGGCGCTTCCGAGTGGTTCATCCGCGTCTTTATATAGTCATCTTGAAATTCGCATAAATCGAATTAGTCTGAGTCACACCAAATAGTCTGTCTCAGCCATACTACAGGGGGTGCAAAAGTTCTCGCGTAAGGTGCAAAAGTCCTCGCCAAATTTTTTATTCAAAAATTGATTTTTCTATTGGCGAGGACTTTTGCACCTCCTGTATTTGGTGTGACACGTTTATAACGTGAAAATTAAAAATCAATTTTCTAATTTTTCCAGTGGGGTTACTCCCTCGATTTTGTTTGTCAAAAGTTCGTCCCAGGACGCATTGTGTCCTGTGTTTTTAAAAAGAACTAAATCGTGCCGAAGTTGGCTATGCCATGATGATCAGGGGGACTGACTTTTGCCTTAGAACGATGATTTTAGAAGAAAAATCCAAAATTTTCATATTTTCGCTTCAATACAAAACATTCATTTCCTTGAATCAGGGTCAGGGAAGCATTTTCAAGCTTCGGGAATGCGCGCAATCGATTCTTCGCCTAGAAAAACCTAAGAATCGACGGTTTTCTCATAAAAATCCGAAAATGTTTGATTTTCGCTTCAATACACCGATTCCTTCCCTGAATCAGGGTCAAGGAAGCGTTTTCAAGGTTTGGGAATGCGCACAATCGATTCTCCGCATGAAATTACCCCCAGAAATATGATTTTGAGGGAGAAATTTCAAAATTTTTCGATTTTCGCTTCAATACACACATCTATTTCCCTGAATCAGGGTCAAGAAAGCATTTTCACGCTTCGGGAATGCGCGCAATCGATTTTCGCATAAAATTACCCCTAGAAGTGTCATTTTTTGAAAAATGTCGAAAAATTTTTTTCGTCGGAGATCCTGTCGCAAAACTCAGTCCCCTTTTATGTTTTTTGATCTTCGCTTCAATTTTATCGAAATTTTGATTTCGCTTTTTCGAACTCGATAAAGCCGAAATTTGTGCACCGTAATCCGAAATTTCGAAATCGCTATTTCGATGCATCACTACAGGATGTTCAAAAACTGCAATTTGGTCATTTTTTGGCGAAAATTTTTCAAAAATTTTTTCTTCCAAAATGACTCATTACAGGTATTTTTACGCAAGAAATCGATTGCGCGCATCGAAAAGCCTTGAAAATGCCTCCCAGACCATGAAATATAAGATTTTCATATTTTCAAGTAGGAATTCCTACGGGCTATCTATATTTCAGTCGCGAGCTCTGCGATTTACCCCTTCCGGAATAAGAAAGTTGTTGCAAGCTAGAAAAATTTGTAGAATCCACCTAGAAACCTCCAAAAAATTGGCTTGCGACAACTGTTGACTCCGATAAGGGGTCAATCGCGGGCCGTCGCGACGCGAGGTCCTACTAAAAATAACTGAAAAAATACGAAAATCTTATATTTTATGTTCTGGGATGCTCTTTCAAGGTTTTTCTATGCGCGCAATCGATTTCTCGCATAAAAAGACCCTTAATGAGTCATTTTGAAAAAAAAATTTTCGCCAAAAAATTACCAGATGGCGGTTTTTTTGAACACCCTGTAGTATCCTATGTCCTTAATCCATTTTTATGCCTTAGATCAGAACTTTTGCCCCAGTATGTATGTCAGTATATCGGCCCCTTATGTTTGAACTTATGCCCTTTGTAAAAAGCATCTGTATATAACAGAAAGACTGTGTTAAAAATTAACCAAAAACTTTTTTCTATAACAAGGAAGGCAAAAGTCCTGACCCAGGCGGCAAAAAGTCCTGACCTAGGCGGATAAAATTCCTGACATTGTCAAAAACGCTGAAAAGGTATTTTCTCGTCTAGAATTGTCGAGAAAACACGTTTTTGAAATGTCAAGACTTTTGCCCCTTGGGTCAGAACTTTTGTCCGCCTAGTCCAGGACTTTTGCCTCCCCCTGTATATCTATTTGTTTGAAATTTCTATAAAAATTTTATTCTTTGTAGATGGTATCCGATAATGCTGGTACTGAACGACTAATTTCTCTTAACGAATGTAAGAAAGTGTTCATACAACGAGATTATTCTAAAGGATTAACTGTAAAATTCTGTGCTGATTTTCCTCTGGAATTTGAAGGAAAAGTAGGTATTTTAAATGGTAGGGATAATATCTGATTGAAATTTTTGGTGATTCGTTGCTAAAAAAAGTAAAAAATCTCTCCAACAGGGCGATCCTGCTTTTTCAATGGTTTTACCACCCCCTAAGAAGGTATAGCTAAGAAGTATAAAAATTTATGAGAAACAACCAATCGGCAAATATGTTAACATTTAACTTACCTTTGGAGTATATGTTACGGGAAAATCTGAACTCATCAGATTTTCCCGTAACATATATACCTAATACAGTAGCCAACGCGATTTTTCCAAAACCGATTCCAATTTTGATGATTAATGACCAAAAAAGGGCACTATTACTTTTTTCACGTTTTTCACTCTTACTTTTTTCACTTTTCTGCACAATACTTTTTCTTTTTGCACAATTTATTTAATTTTTCGGGAAAAAGTATCGAGCGGTAAAGTGAAAAAGTAAGCGTGAAAAACCAAAAACGTGAAAAAAGTAATAGTGCCCAAAAAAGCAACAAAAAATTTGTGACGAAAATTTTTAGGTCACTTTGAAGAGTACCAACAATATATTATACTCTTTAAAGTAGTAACGTTTGTCTGTCCCGACTAACTTTCCTGTACTAGCTTTTTTTTGAATTTAAAAAACTTATTTTTTTCTTATCCTTTCTGAGTTCATCATAGCTAGTAGACCAAATATTTTTTTCTCAAAAGCAACATTTTGTTATACATCCTGAATTTTTTTTCGGCCCAAATATATATTACCCAGGGATGTCAAGAACATTTTTTTTAAATCAGCGAATCTGACTTCAAAAAATCAAATTTTAGAAGCAAATGCTAATTTTCGATTATATTTCTTATAAATTTGACAAAATTTCACATCTCAAAATCAGCACTTTTCTGAAAAATTAGTAGACTTGGCACCCCTGATATTATCCCTTACTTTTTCGCCCCATTTTGCGTTTTTGGTCATTAATCATCAAAACAAGTCATTTGGAATCGGTTTTGGAAAAATGACGTTAGTTACCGTATTAGGTATATTATTACTCCTTAATGGTTGTTTAAATAAAGCAACATTTTTAAGATTGACTCTAATACATGGACTTCATTTATAAACCAGCTGAATGAACTCTATCTCGTCGCAGATTCTGTCACACCTGCTTCTATAGTAGAAACTGTTGTTGGATTTTTGAGCTGCTATACATCCCGACTTTGCTTTCGGCCCAAATGGGAGGAAGCACTGGAACGAATCGAAGAAATGATACAAGAACATAATCAAGAAGTCTTTGTCCCACGATGTCTACATGTGAGAAATCCCATTGAAAAAGGCTTTCGAGTTGTAAGTTTTTATTCTAGCTAGATGTAATTCTAGGATCTAGATACGTGAATGGTATCTCAAAAATCATTTAGGATTGAGAAAACTTTTCAGTCCCCTCAATTTGAGAGAAAAATAGTAAAGATGGAAAATTTTGGGGGAAAATGTCCCATTTATTTGGAAATTTTCCTCACTTTCCTCTTCCTCGATGACACTTTAATTCTACAGATGGAGCCAAAAAACGTGCTTTTGTGTTTTTTGGCGAAATTTTCAAAAAGCGCATGAAAATATCCTGTGATTTTTGAAAAAAATTCTGAAAAATTTTCACTAAAAAACACAAAAGTGCTGTTTTTTTGGCTCACTCTGTAGTAGGAGTATTGTTTTTGTTTTAGATAGAAATTACTTTGTTAGATGAGCCTTTGCCACCTCCTGCACCAGTCATCAACAATACGCAGCCAGTTTTGCAGCCACGTTAATCATCAGATCTCATTTACGAAAAAAGACCGTCAGGGATCTATTTTGTTGTACTTGACAAGTGATTAGTGACAAGTTATACAAAAATAAGGGAAACAACCGACAAGTTTGTCCACTTATAGCGTTTTTCGCAGAGAGACTTTAAAAAATGCCGGTTACATAGCAAAGTGCGAAGTTGCGCCAACTTCACGTATAAGATCGAGGGCTCAATCCATGGAGCCATTTCTTTTTGCAGTGTCCAAAATCGAAACAAATTTTGCCTAGGGGTATTTTTAGTCCAAAATACGAATTTGATGTTTTTATTACTCCGAAACCTCAGGAAATACGATTTTTTCAATTTGAAAAAAGTCATTTTTCGAAAGTTTTGGAGTAATAAAAACATTAAATTTGTGTTTTGGGCTAAAAATACCCCTAGGCAAAATTTTTATCGATTTTGGACACTGCAAAAAGAACCGCACGGGATTGAACTCTTTTTGTTTTCGGTACTACAGTCGAACCTTGATGCTTAGTAAATTTTTTTCGACAAGTGATATGGGAAAAACTTGACGGCTTTTTAGTGAACTTGTCACTTTTTATGTGCCAACTTGTCGGTTACTTTCCCCTTTATTTTTGTAACTCGTCACTAATCACTTGTCAAGTACAACAATAGACCGTAAGGCTAATTTATTGCTTCACTTTATTGTATATATTTTATTACTTCCATTTCTTTCATGATTGGTTGGAACTATTTTTGAAACTAGTATCGATTAGGTATCCCACTGAATGTGAAAATTTTCGAAAAAAAGTTTTTTTATCATCTGAACTTGACCGCTCTAAGGTAATTTTATGCTGTGAATTCGAATTTCACATTTCCGAGACCTGAAAATCTTTTCCCGAATCAAGAAAAGGCTATTTATACACATTTTTGACAAGAATCACATTCCATACATCATATGAATAGCCTTTTCTTGATTCGGGGAAAGATTTTCAGGTCTCGGAAATGGGAAATTCGGATTCCCCGCATAAAATTATCCCTTGAGGGGTCAATTCCAGATGATGAAAAAATTTTTTTTTTAAGTCACGTTCAGTCCTAATCGATACTAGTTCCCTATTTTCAATATTTTAAAAATAATTAAGTCAGTTTAAAATTTTGTGTATACAAAAAAACACTCCTCTCCAAGATTACGTTGTTCTAAAAGTCAAGATTGATGTATTTTTAATTCATTTTCAATTTTGATAGACTCTTTCATGAACTATAGTCCGTTTCATCCAAGTAAACTAAAAAGTTTGGTCAAACAGTTCGTGTGTTGCTAACCATCCAATCTGGCAAGTTAAACAACGTTGGGTGCGCTGGTTTGATCCCGCGCCCAATGTTGCTTAACTTGCCAGATCGGGCGGTTAGCACGTTGCAACACACTAAATGTTTGACCAAACTTTTTTAACTTGCTTGGATAAAACGAACTTATATCTGATTTTGTCTATTTTTGCAGCGACAAAAATTTTCCATTGAATATTTGTTTAATACATTTATTGTTTATTTTCATAAAAATAAATGTGTACTATTTTCGAAGTAACTATTGAAATGTTGCATTCACACCAACTCGTTTGGAACTTATTGAAGAAAATTTGAATAAAGGTGTACAGAGTGTTCCAAAAAAACCGCCATCTGATATTTTTAAGAAAAATTTTTCAAAAAACTTTTTTCCCCCAAAATGACTTATTAGGGGTATTTTTATGCGAGAAATCGATTGCGATTGCGCGCATCAAAAAATCTTGAAAACGCCTCCTAGGCCATGTAATATAAGATTTTCGTATTTTTTCAGTTATTTTCAGTAGGAATTCTTACTTGAAAAATATGAAAATTGGATATTTCATGGTCTGTGAGACGTTTTTCGATGCACCCAATCGATTTTTCGCATAAAAATACCCCTAAGCCATTTTGGAAGAAAAAATTTTTTGAAAAATTTTTCCAGAAAATAACCAAATGGCGGTTTTTTTGAACATCCTGTAAACCATTTTAGTCTTTACGGAAAATGGTCCTAAATTACATTAGTCGAGCTTACTTGAAAATATTGAATGCCGATACTTTTAAGAGCAAATCCCTGAGCTATAAGTTGATGTTAGCGAATAGTTTGATACACTCTACAGGTAAATAGTTATTTACCATTATTCTTATAGGGTAGTCCAGATGAATATACAATGAAATAAAGTTCAATAACTCGGAAGAATATTCTCATATGCGGCTTTTTGCAAGCTCCTAATCACGTGACCGACTATCTTTAAAATATTTTCATGATTTTTTTTCCTATGCCGAATTTTATTTCATTGTATATTATTATATTCATCTGGATATATTATTTATCTGGAACACCCTGTACATCTTTTCTATTTAGATAAAGGGATTTTTGCTATGCTCCCTATTGGCCAACGAATAATTGACAAGCTTGTTAGGATAATCGAATCCGAGTTTATAAAAATTGGTGCTCAGAAATTGGAAGTCCCTATTTTGGGAAATAAAGAAATTTGGTCTAAAAGCGGACGTTGGGAAGAAATGTCATCGGAAATGTTCAAACTAGAAGATCGATTAAAGCACCATTTTTGTTTGCAACCGACAGCTGAAGAAATGATTACAGAGCTAGTTCGAAATTTTGGTACATTAAGGTCGACGCAATTCCCGTTGTTGATTTATCAAGTATGACTTTTTATGTGATGGGATTTCAATTCTTACAAAGTCCAGGGTGTCCCAGCACAACCTAGCAGATAAGAAAATTTGATTGATCAGCAACGATAAGAGATTTTCAGAAACATTCTTTTGTAAGTTGCTTTATGATTTCTAGTCTGCATTAAAAAAATTTTTCATTTAAAACATACGTATTTTGATAGCTCATATATGAATTTGAGCTCAATTTTGTGACCTAATTCCTTGTCTACAGCCAAGGGATTAGGTCAAAAATTTTTCGGCAAAAAATTGAGCTCAAACACATATAAGGGCTATCTGAAAGTGTATGTTTATGAAAGTATAATAAAAGTGTAATAAAAAATTTTTAATGCAGATTTTCGAAATCCTGACTACGTCACTGGGTTTGGATTATGCAAATTTTGTTCTTACTTTTCACTGTACTTTTTAAGAATTGAAATATTCTATTGATTCGAATGTTCCAATCCGATAATTTAGTCCAGTCCGAAATTCCGAGATGAAATGAATCCGAGATTTGGATTGTTAAGAGGGAAGCAGTTCTTAATGAACGATTTGTATAGCTTTGATGTTGACGAAAAGGCGGCTAAGGATACATATAAAGTACATTTTTTAAAGAGGGAGATTTTTAAATAATTTATTGAGAGGATTTATGGTCCATTCTACAGGGTACATTAAAAGTTCGTGATCACTTTTTTTAAATGTTGATATTTGGCTATAGAAGTCAATTTTTGACGAAATTTTTTTTGACGTTTCTAGAATCCTTCTATGCGCCGAACAAGAATCCACCGTTATTTTTTCCTCCTTTCACTCGGGAATATGATCAAAAATGGCTTACAAAAACAGACCTTGTTGGAGATTTTACTCTCCCTTTTTTAACCCCATTAGGGTTACCTTCTCGTGGTCAAAATCAAAAATTTCTTTCGGATTCGTGTTCCCCATGTCGAAAAATCCCTGGGTACCAAATTTCAGTCGATTTGGAGAACTTTTAACAACGGAAAGGTATCCCTACGAGGATAAAATCCCAAAAAAGGTCTGTCGTAAGCTATTTTTGACCATATTTCCGAGCTCTAGGAGAAAAAATGGCTCTAATGCACTTTAGGCGTCCATTCGATTTTTAGGCGTCCATTAAAATTTTTAGGCGTCCATTCGATTTTTAGGCGTCCATTCGATTTTTAGGCGTCCATTCGATTTTTAGGCGTCCAATAGATTTTTAAGGCCTATAGCCTAAGGCCAATAGCCTAAGGCCTATAGGGCTTTAGGCCTATAGACTAAGGCCTAAAGCCAATAGCCTATAGGCCTAAAGCCTTTAGGCCTATAGCCTTTAGGCTTTAAGCTTTAGGCTAAAGCCTAAAGGCTATAGGCCTAAAGCCTATAGGCTTTAGGCCTATAGCCTATAGGCCTAAAGCCTATAGGCCTAAAGCCTATAGGCCTAAAGCCTATAGCCTAAAGGCTATAGGTCTAAAGCCTAAAGGCTATAGGCCTATAAGCTTTAGGCTTATAGGCTATTGGCTTTAGGCCTTAGTCTATAGGCCTAAAGCCCTATAGGCCTAAAGCCTATAGGCCTTAGGCTATAGGCCTTAAAAATCTATTGGACGCCTAAAAATCGAATGGACGCCTAAAAGGCATTAGAGCCGAAAAAATAACGGCGGGTTCTTGTTCGGCGTATAGAAAAACATTAGAAATGTCGAAAATTTCGTCAAAAATCGACTTCTATAGTCAAATATCAACATTTTTAAAAAGGTGATCATGAACTTTTAACGGGTTACGCGTCATTTGTGGCCGGATATTTGAGGCCCCGGCATTTGAGGCTTAACATTTGAGGCTCAACTTTTGAGTCCCCAACTTTTGAGGCCACGACATTTAGGCCCAACACTTGAGAAAAATTTTTTTTGGAGAAAGGGCTCTAATTTGGACTCCTTTTAAGCCTCAAATGACGCGTAACCCTTTTAACGCACCTCTGTATATAGTTAACTTAGTGTTTTCTTTTGATATAAGAATTCAACACAATTTAGATTGTATGCCAAACATATGAACGCATTTTCCGACATCACTTAAAACTGGAGAATCTTTTTATCGTTGAAGCCAATCCCGGTGCAATGGGTGGAAGTATCTCTCATGAATACCAACTGCCAAATTCTTGTGCTGAAGATAAAGTGTATTTATGTAAGAAATGTAGTACCGCCTACAAGTTTGAAGTTGGATCGGAAGCAAAAACTGATTGCATCGCGTGTAAATCTTCAGATTCCTTAGCTGTTGTTGATACTGTTGAAGTGGGACATACGTTTCAATTGGGCGATAAGTATTCAAGTGTATTCAATGCTACAATGTCGGATAATAAAACCCCTTACTATATGTGTTGTTTTGGAATTGGAGTTACGAGGACTGTCGCTGCAAGGTACCACAGCGGACTAAAAAATTGGGCCAATCATTTAATCATGTCTATATGTTTCGGCTTTCTTAGGATTTTTCAAGTGTAAATTGTAGTTTACCAGCACGGTTTTCTCCAAATAAAAGTCTTCTTGTTATGTTTTTTGAGTTGTTTTGACAGGTTCCTTATGAGATCTGACTATTTCTCTCATAGACATGATTAAATATTTGGCCCAAGTTTGTTGACCACTACTGTATGTTTTTGATGAGAATAGAGCTGCAACCCAAAAAGCATATTTTCAGCATTGATGTGCTATCAACTTCTCAGAATGCTATGCGCTTACCCGAGTCGATATCCCCCTTCAAATTAGCTGTGATTCTGCCGAATTCTGATTCTCATCCAAATACTCTCTTTGTGAATAGTTTTATTCATGAGTTAGATCAGGTAGTATTATCATAGCCAAAAATTTAATTTTTTTTACTCTGTTTAGCTTCCAACTCTACGGAATGAAATTTTGGTTGACGATAGATTAGACAAATCTATTGGGCGAAAGCTGGCTGAGATGAATCAACTTGGTGTGCCACACATTTTAGTAGCACCTGGGAAGAAATATGTTGACTTTTGTGAACCACCTAGGTTGGAGTATTACAGGTTTGGGTTTGAATGGTGTTTATTTATGATAAGATTATTTTAGAGCCATACCAAAAAGTGATCAATTACTATCAGAAGGTCTAGTTTCTCATAGTCAAATTTTTCAAATTGCTCATATGTTGTAGTTAATGAATCATAATAAATAGAAAGATTTACAATCGTTTTTTCTTAAAATTTGTGGCGACAGGGGGACTATAGCTCCCCTCCTCCATGGGGGGGGGGGTATAATACTTAATTGAATTTCGTAAAAATGAAAATTCTTTCCTTCATAGTTCAGTGGTAATGTGCTTGACTTTGACTTTAAAAGGCCTAGGGTTCGATTCCCCGATCGAAATAACTTTTTTGCCTTTATTAAAATCTTTTTTTTCATTTTTTTTTAAAGTTGTTCAGCCTAGCTAAAAATAATAGAATATCCCATAATTTTGAAGAAGTATTCCCGTGTTAATAAGTTGAGAGAATGATTGAACAGTTCAATGACAAATTGTATAAAAGATGATTTATCTGTAGGCCATCGCATGTTCATTTGTTTATCAAACGAAAGTCGGCTCGAGAAATCGATTATTACATTACATATTACTACATCGTCTCGAATTTTTCGATTATTATTTACTGTCTACTTTTAAATTGTTTATATTTTTTTCTACTATTTTTTTAAACAAAAATATGAAATGTGCAAAAGTCAATCGACGCGGCTGGGGGTCGAACCCTTGACCATCTGGGTTAAGACCTCTTGTTTACCCACTACACAACACAAGCACTTTGATTTTCTGTGAATGTTTGAATTTTATGTTTTTTTAAGCATTCGTCGGAGGGTTAATAAAACCTATATTTTAACACATGAGCAAAAAAACGAACAAAGACGTCTTTTGCAAGCTGCGGTGAAATCGATCGATCAATAGCCATGATCAACGGCCCACTGACGTTCGATTAATGTTGCTTTTCTTTCTCAAAATTCTATTCATTTTTTGTGATCGAATAATCCGAAAAATTGTTTTAAGCAAAAAAATTTTTTTTTGAAATAATCTAATGGCCGATTATAGTCGAGAGCAGTATTTGTTTGTTGTACCGTGTTGTTAATGCCTTAATCTATGATAATTCGCGTTTTTACTTAGCTTCTTATCAACTAGCAACGAAATAGCCATAATAAAGAGGGGCTTGAAAATTTATTTGATTTTTACCCTTTAGAGTTTATTGACCATTCGTGTTGGCGACGTTTTGGAGTGCTATAGGGGATATAGTCAGGCACGTAGCCAGGATTTCTTGATGGAGGGGGGGGGGCAATGACCCAAAGTCCAAAATCCATAGGTAGCTGTAGTTTTTTTTTCAAACATTTTCAAAATTTTGACCATATCGCACAGCTACATGCGGTTTTAGACTAAAACATAAGGGGGTACACTTATGATTTTTTTCCAAAATTTTTCCTGATGGGGGGGGAGGAGCAATTGTCCGGATTGCTCCCCCCACACATCTACGTGCCTGGATATAGCTAGGGTTGCCAGATTTCAACTTTACGACGTTACAATCTGGCAACCCTATCAATTTTGAGTTATGCTGAACAACTTTTTTAAAAAAATTTTTGAAAAAAAAGTTATCTGACCAGATTTATTTTTGAGGCAAAATCAAATCGACTCAAGTGGGATTCGAACCCGAAACCATTAGACTCGAATCCGGGAGCACTACCACTGAGCCAAGTTCACGTTAAAATTCAGATTTTTAATTTTGCCTTTAAACTCGATTTTTGGCGAATTTTTGAAATGTGAGAGCAATCAAAAAACAACCTGTTTCGCTCACTGATTCGTTTACCATATACATGGTGTATAAAAAACCGGAATTTGGGCGATTTTTTTCATGTAGTTTCGATTTGAAATTTTTTTCAAAAATGACCTATTAGGGCTAATTTTATGCGAGGAATCGATTGCGCACATTGCCGAACCTTGAAAACGCCTCCATGATCCTGAACTAGCCTATTTTCGCTTAATACACACGCCTCTTCCCTGAATCAGGGAAGCGTTTTCAAGATTCAGCAATGCGCGCACTCGATTTCTCGTTTAGAAAACCCCCTATCTGGCAATCCTGCCCTTGGAGATCAAGGAGAAAAATTTGAGTTTTTTCAATTAACATTGTAACAATTGTTAAAATTATAACCGGTTTTTTGATGCACCCTGTAAATTGGCCATTCGAGGAAAGCATGTGACATTAGATTTAGTCTAATTCGGGATATGCAAACAATAGCTATTAGAAAAACATGTATTCTTTCTAGCTGATTTTTTTGTGAAGCCTTTTCAATCAATTTTTCGTTTTTATCTATTAGTACCTGGAGCCTAGCGCCTCCGGAGCTCGTGGTTTCTCCGAGCGGCACTCCCGAGCGCTCTGAAACCTACATAAAAGTTGAATTTTTTATTTTTAGAAAGTTTTACACATGTATAAATTTATGAAGTTTAAAAAAATTCGGATGCGACCCCTTCCTACGGTCAAAATTCAAAAATTCCTTCGAATTCGTGTTCCCCATACCCAAAAATCCCCGAGTATAAAAAATTAACCGAGTTGGAGAACTTTTTGAAAATTCGATTTTTTCGCCTTGGTCCCTCCCCCCCAGACCTCGGAGGAAACAGAATTTTTGTTCTGTTTAAACAGAAAACAACAATAAAGTTTGGTATTGGGAGCCGAGCGCTCGCGGTTTCTCTGAGAGTGACTCCGAGCGGCATATTGCTTTTCCTTCCAACACGACCACGCAAGGATGCATATTGGCAGGAAAATCAAGCTCAGTATATACAGAGCTTGATTTTCCCGCCAACACGACCACGCAGGGATGCACATTGGCGGGAAAATCAAGCTCATTATATACTGAACTTGAATTTTTTGCCTGTGGGCAAAAAATGAAAAAATTCTTTTCTCCGATTTAGATGATTTTGGTGTCAATCACGTTCTCTCATCGTCCCCTACAACTTTTGTTTTAGCAGTGGGGGCTTAAGTCAAACGTCCCCGAGATCGTCCGACACACAGACAAACAAACAGGCATTACACGTATAAGTAGTAGGATAGGCAGCGTTGCCAGATGCTTTTTTACAAACGTTGCAACCTTATAAGCCCTTGGATTAGATATTGCAAAGGCCTATTTGACGTTGTAGTTGCAACCTAAACGTTGCAATCAGCCTTAATTATAGGTGATGAAACAAGAAAAGGTTGAATTAAACGGCTCTCATAATGCGGCAGAAACTACGCTAGAAGACGATGATGATCTAGAAAATCGACTTGAGGATGCTGGCTTAATTAAACCACCAGATGGTATGAAATTTAACAAATTAGTAGTACCCAAAAAATTTTTGTTGGAGCCACTACTGAGTAATAATATTAAAGGGGGTGACATTTATGGCCTAATCCAAGAAAAAATTTTTCTAAAAAGATCATTTTAGGGGTAAAATCATGCGAGAAATCGATTGCGCGCATCGCCGAAGCGTGAAAAAGCTTCTCTGATCCTGATTCAGGGAAAATACAGATTTTTCGACCTTTTTTTATATTAGTACTTGGTTTAAAAAGACGTTTGTCCATCAACAAGTCTCAGTGGTGCAGTGACAAAGCAGAGGTTTATTGGTCACAAAGGTCGCTGGTTCGAATCCCGCTTGGAGCCAAATTTTTTTGCACAAAGTAAAAATCGAAAAAATTTTTGCTTCTCTGAATCAGGGTCAGGGAAACCTTTTCACGCTTCGGCGATGCGCACAATCGATTTCTCGCATGATTTTACCCCTAAAAATGATCTTTTTAGAAAAAATTTTTTCTTGGATTAGGCCATAACTGTCATCCCCCTTTAAAGTTGAACAAAAAATTTTTTTAGGAGGCTATGGATGGGTCGTTGTTTTTGCTTCTTTCATGGCTAACGTTATTGTTGACGGTATGTACTTAAGTTCTTGAAAGCCTAGTAATGTGCTTAAAAATAGAGATCGGAATTTTGTACAAAATTTGACCCAAAACTTTGGCATTTATGACCAAAATTGGATCAGGAATAAAAGTTTAACTCGAATATCGATCAAAAATTCGCTTGAATTTCGATTTGGCCATTGAATACCTGTCCATTCTGGGCCCATTCTCGATCTTTTTCCTTTTCTATATCCCCAATTTTGATCCAATTTTGGTCAATTTTGGGTAAACTTGACCAAAATTGGATCAAAATTGGGGGTATAGAAAAGAAAAAAGATTGATAATGGACTCAGGATGGACAGGTATTCAATGGCCAAATCGAAATCCAAGCGAATTTTTGATCGTTATTCGAGTTAAACTTTTTTCTTGATCCAATTTTGGTCATAAATGCCAAAATTTTGGGTCAAATTTTGTACAAAATTCCGATCTCTACTTAAAAACATAGTAAAATTCCAAATATTTAGGTGTGATATTTTCGATCGGTGATGTAATTGTGGAATTATGGGAGAAGGAATTTGACACAACTACATCCATGGCTGCAATAGCTCCTTCATTGTTAGCCGGGTTTTATCTATTATCGGGTAACTGGTTTTGGGCATCGAATTTATCTCACCGAATTTTTTTCACAAAATGTATTTTTAAGACACGGTCTCTGTAAGGATCATCGGGCCGGGGGTCACGAGTCAGGAAAATTTTGTGTTTCAACTAAAATCGATTGGATATAGATCCCTGATCATGAAATCGAGAGAAAAAATTTTGAAACATCACCCCTGTGGAGCTGTGGACCCCTGTGGAAAAAATCAACTTCTCAGAATCGACACCGATTCGGTTAAAACCGACACGAATCGATTCCCCGACCCTAATTTGAGGCCCAAAGTGCAAGAATCGACAGGTGGCGATCTCAAGAAGGCACTTTATACTCGAAAAATCGATTTTTGGCCCTAATGCTCTACCTCCTAAACTATGCGGTAGTGTTTTCTAATTTTGCACAAACATAGATTTAAACGAGCCTGATATGTAGGAAACAAAACCAAAAAATTTTGTGAATCGCCAAAAAACAACAAGATGCAATTTTTGTCGTGTAGTAAAAAATTTCTTCTAAAGGTCCCCTTGCCAGTGCATTATCAAATTATTTTGGCTGTAACTATGTTGCGATGGGTGGCTCGTTGATAGCTGCAAGTGGCTTTCTATTAAGTGCGTTGGTTCCAGCATTACCGGTTCTATTTGTTACTTTTGGCGTCGTAGGAGGTAATACTTCCTTTTTGCTCTAGGAAGGTTGACAACGGAAAGTTCACAATGAATGTTATGATACATGATTCATTTTGTAGTGTTCATTAATCGCTTCAATATCGAGATTTGATTGAAATCCAGGCAACTTTTATGCACTTTATATTCGTTGTCATCCTTCCTAGAGCCTTCCTTTTTATCCTAACGCAAAATATCTTCTTTTAGGAATTGGATTTGGTTTAATTTTCTTGCCAGCCATTGTGATTGTAGGGCAATACTTTTCGGAACGTCGAGCATTGGCTACGGGTATAGCCGTTTGTGGTTCTGGCATTGGTACTATGATAATGAGCAAAGTAAAAAGTGGAAAAAATATTTGCATATGATTCACTATTTCAGCTCAACCCACACATATTAAGATTAGTATCTGGCGCGCCCGCCTATAACATATCTGACACGTCCGTCTATAACACATCTGACGCGTCCGTCTATAATACATCTGGCGCGCCAGATATAGACGTTGGCGTCTATAACAATTGGCGTCTATATCTGGTCGTTATTGCAGGCATTACACTTCTATGTATAATTTGTGGATGGTTTTTCAAACCCTTGAAACCGTCATCTTCTCAAATAGATGAGGTAAAAAGGCATAGGCTCTAGTGGAACGAAGAGGGTGGAACGATAAGAAACAATCGAATAAAACGATACGAATGAAACGACATAATGGAACGAAATCAAATTCAGGGTTTTCGTGTCAATGTTCAGGCAAATTTAAACCGTTTGGAACGAAACGAATGAAACGATCAAATAAACTATATGAATGAGACGACATAATGAAATTCAGGGTTTTTGTGAGGGTTTTAAACGATACGAATGAAACGACATAATAGAACGAAAAACCAAATTCAGGATTTTCGTGTCAATATTCAGACAAATTCAAACCCGTTTCCGGACGCTGTCTGGAAATGACATCGTTTCATTCGTATCGTTTCAAACCTTTTGTTCCATTCGAGTCTATGCCAGTAAAAACTGTTTCGAAATCTGCCATATCGTCAAATTTAAGGTTACAAAAATAACAGCAGAATACATTGAAAAGCAAGAAAAAGAAAGCGAAAATCCGGTATGATTTGCATGCCAGTAGAACTAGATCCATTCGAAATTTAGCTCTCAGTTGAAGCAGAAACCACCACAAGCCCTCATGTTGCACCCGGTGTGGCCATAGAACGATTTAAAACAAATAATGCTGGCGAACTTCGAAAAAGGCTGAACCCGGAACGCCCATTTTTATCCACCATTGAATTACATGCTAGTCGAAGAAGTGTAAGATAAAATCAGGATGATTTTTAAAGGACCAGTCCACTCGGAAAAAACAGTTGCCATAATTTGTATATATTCGGAAAGTTCATGAGCAATGGAGCATTTTTCGTTTTTACGACACCCTCTGAATCGCTATAGTTTTCGAGATAATTGCGTTTGAATTTGTTACAAGCTCTTCGTTGTAATACACAATTCAAAAAAGTTTATGTATTACAACGAAGAGCTTGTACGCAAATTCAAATTTCAAACGCAATTATCTCGAAAACTACAACGATTCAAAACA
>OZJO01000714.1:0-25168 GCA_900406225.1 Acrobeloides nanus | reverse complement strand
CAAAAAAGTTTGTGTATTACAACGAAGAGCTTGTACGCAAATTCAAATTTCAAACGCAATTATCTCGAAAACTACAACGATTCAGAACATGCCGTAAAAACAAAAAATGCTCCATTTTTCATGATCTTTCCAAATATATCATTTTTTCATATGGTTATAACTGACTGAACTGGTCCTTTAAATAGTGGCCTCTGAAGTTTGGGCCATTTTGATGTCTTTAGTAAAATGGGCATATCTCCTCGTAGGAATTGAATTGAAGACTTGTCGACCACTCATTGTATAACTGGTGATTAGCCCTACAAATATTGTCTAAACACCTCTAGAAGGTTTTCGCTTCAATAAAAAAGTTAATCGCAAATCTCTCGAAAATCTGGAGTTTTTCAGAGTTTTTTGAGAGATTTGCGATTAACTTTTTTATTGAAGCGAAAACCTTCTAGAGGTGTTTAGACAATATTTGTAGGGCTAATCACCAGTTATACAATGAGTGGTCGACAAGTCTTCAATTCAATTCCTACGAGGAGATATGCCCATTTTACTAAAGACATCAAAATGGCCAAATGACCCAAACTTCAGAGGCCACTAGATCGAAATTTCGCCAAGTAAAATGTTGAAGCTCTTCTTAAGAGCTTCAAAATTAAGGTCAAGCATAAGCCTAGGCTTAGGCTTAAGCTTAGGCTTAAGTCTAGGCTTAAGCCTAGGCCTAAGCCTAAGCTTAAGCCTAAGCTTAAGCCTAAGCTTAAGCCTAAGCTTAAGCCTAAGCTTAAGCCTAAGCTTAAGTCTAAGCCTAAGCCTAAGCTTAAACCTAAGCCTAGGCCTAAGCTTAAGCCTAAGCCTAAGTTTAAGCCTAAGCTTAAGCTTAAACCTAAGCTTAAGACTAAGCTTAAACCTAAGCCTAAGCTTAAGCCTAAGCTTAAGCCTAAGCTTAAGCCTAAGTTTAAACCTAAGCCTAAGTTTAAACCTAAGCCTAAGCCTTTAAAGGATATTTTTCCATAAAATTACTTCAAAAAAGTATCAGTTTTTGGAATCCTGTTTATTGCGTCTCCCCAGGGGGAAGAGCTCCGAAATTTTTTCATTTTACCATATTTGTAATCAGCATCAACAAAATAGTCTTCTGTCAAGAAGTTACAACCAACCGTCCTCGTGTTAAGGTTGATTTTTAAGGAGAATCACCTGGTTTCACAAAAAGATCTAGCCGCAATTATTACTAAGGACAGTCTAGCAGATCTGAATCGACCATTGGCAAAAATGGATATTTTCTATCCGGGATCGATTACTTCCTTGAATCATCGTGCCAGGGCGGGCTGTAAGTTTTTCTTTCTTTCATTCAAGCATTTTCAATTTGAGCAGCTATGCTAGCAGCACCGTCGTCACGCAAACAATCCACCGCAGAAAATCGTTCTATAATGTATTTGAGTACAGCTGGATTGCCTACCGCGGATGAAGATGAAAGCTGGCGTTATGGGATCACCGCTGTAGCTTTAACATATTTCAATTTAAAAATCCTTTTCTAGACATTGAAAATGCTGTTGGATAAATGGTTGTTGACTAGTCCCAGCTTTCTGGTGTTAGCAATTGGAGGCTTTTTGACGATGTCATGCTTTTTTGTGCCGTTCATGTTTATTCGAAAACTAGCAGAGCAAAACAAGGTGGACGGTACTAATTTAGTCACGCTGTTGGGTTTCATAAATGTTATTGCAAGGGTTCTTTGTGGGTATGCCAAAGAGCTTGTGTGCCATATAACTCAACATAAACTTTAGTTATATTTCCGATTTACCACACGTGGATCCATTATTAGTCACAAATGTAGCGTTAATACTAGGCGGGATAGCAACCATGGCTGCTCCATTTTTAACAGCATTTTGGATGTTTGCACTGTATTGTACTGCTTTTGGATTTGGTGTTGGTAAGTTGGAGAAGAGGCTGATCAACTAACGAGGAGACGTTTTTTGGTGTCCCATCCAGATTTCTCGACGTTCAATTTTTTTTCACAGTTTTTGACTATGCCGAACTTTTTCTGATAGTTTTTAGAAAAAGTTGAAAAAATTGTGAAAAATCGATTTTTGGGGTTTTTTTCGCCGATTTCAAATTTTGAAAATTTTTTTTTGCCGAGTTCAAGGTCTTGGGTCCTGAACTCGGATAAAAAAATGCCTATGGGCATCCGGAGAAATCTGGGTGGGATACCAAAAAACGTAAATCCTTGTAATTATATTTGTAGCTTGCTTTGCTGCGTTAAGGTCAATTGTATGCGTCGAGTTGTTAGGACTTGAAAAGTTGAGCAATGCTTATGGTATATTGCTGTTATTTATGGGTGCTGCTGCACTTGTTGGTCCACCTTTTGCTGGTAAGTTTTAGTACAGAGTGAGTAAAAAAAAGTGCATTCTGGTGCTTGAAAAATTTTTTTGGGACCGGAAAATTTTTTACTCAAAAGACCATATATAGGGGTAATTTTATGCGGGGAATTGATTGCACGCATTCCCGAAGCATGAAAACTCTTCTTTGACCCTGATTCAGGGAATGGAGTTGGTATACGAGCGAGAAAAGAAAATTCTTCGCTTTTCGCGTCAATACACCAACCCCATTCCCTGAATCAGGGTCAAGATAATTTTTTCATGCTTGGAAAATGTGTGTAATCGATTCCCCGCATAAAATTACCCCAGATGGATGTTTTCAGGGCGAAAATAGAAATTTTTTCGATTTTCGCGTCAATACACTGAATCCATTCCCTGAATCAGGGTCAAGGAAGCGTTCTCATGTTTCGGGAATGCGCGCAATCAATTTCCCGCATTTTACCCTCATATGGGTCATTTGTAAAAAATTTTTTTGGGCCCCAAAAATCACCAAAATGTACTTTTTTTACTCACTCTGTAAACAAGTAAACCTAAAAAGCTCAGGTGCCATAAAGAACGCAACAGACAGCTACAATATGTCTTTTCATGTTATGGGTGCTTTAATGGTGCTAAGTGGTGTGATCGGTCTACCTCTAAGAAGGTTGAATGCTTGGGAAAAGAAAAGAATGATGGAGGAAAGCAAGCACAGTGTTGAGATGCAGCCGCTCAATAAGGACAGTTGAACAAAATGGTTGTTTCACTTAAGATTTTAGTTGTTTCATTATTGATCTCAATCGAAATTTTTATGACATGGCAAGAAAATTTAATTGAAATAAACACTTTTTTGTACAACAAGAGATTGGTAAAAGCGGCGATGCGACGGATGAAGATGGATATTTGAGGGTCCGAAAGCGCAAAAAATAGCATACCAAAGAAGTAGCTTGGGCTATACCACATGTCTATATGTTTCGACAAAAGCGTCGAAAATTATACATATACCGTTTATGCAAGAGTGGGGGAAGGGACCAACATAAGGGGGGGGGGGAACCATTAAGAAAAAATTTTCATCTTTCGAATTTCGGGGGGGGGGGGCGNATTTTAGTTGTTTCATTATTGATCTCAATCGAAATTTTTATGACATGGCAAGAAAATTTAATTGAAATAAACACTTTTTTACAACAAGAGATTGGTAAAAGCGGCGATGCGACGGATGAAGATGGATATTTGAGGGTCCGTTTCGGCGAAAGCGCAAAAAATAGCACACCAAAGAAGTAGCTTGGGCCATACATTTAATCATGTCTATATGTTTCGACGAAAGCGCCGAAAATTATACATATACCGTTTATGTAAGAGTGGGGGGAGAGACCAACATAAGGGGGACCATTAAGAAAAAATTTTCATCTTTCGAATTTCGGGGGGGGGGGTGCGGCCGCCCCCCTCGCACTCCCTGGATACACTACTGGTCGCATCGCCGTAAAAGCAAATATCAGAGATTATAGATATTGATCAGAGATTATAGACCTTGATTCAAGGTCTTTTGACTAGGTAAATTCGAAATTTTAGATAGTCACGAAAAAAACTATGAGTCATAGGTTACCAAGAGGGGATACAATACCCCCTCACCACAGATCGGAAGANGACCTTGATTCAAGGTCTTTTGACTAGGTAAATTCGAAATTTTAGATAGTCACGAAAAAAACTATGAGTCATAGGTTACCAAGAGGGGATACAATACCCCCTCACCACTCATCCTCGGACCTTCCGCCTTTATAGTCATTCATCCATCCATCATGAGAGTTCGTGTACCCTCCCCCCTTCCAATTCATTTATCATATAAATTTTTGAAAATTTTATCATGTACCCCCTGAAAGGCCATTCATCCATCCATCCTGAGGGTCCGGTGTATCCCCCTACTGGTAAACTATGCTATGAGTATTCTAATCCATAACGCAAACAGTTTGAATCATTCCCAAAACTAGCTCTTCAATTTCACTATCCACGTTTGCGGCACTATTCTCAGAAAGTGGCGTCGGAATACCCACGTTTGTTTCTATTCGTAGTGACAGTAAATCCTCCTCTTTCGCATCTTGTTGATGAGATTCATCAGCCTCAAGTGGTCTCTTTCTTTTTCTTCCTCTTTTTCTTGGACCTTCTTTTATATCTTCTCGAATCTCGTGACCTTTTTGAGTAACCAGAACTAAAATTTTCATAAGTTGACGATAAAATAGTTAATGTTATACGTGGGCGTTTAATTGCCTTGTTTGCAGGCAGTGTCATCCATTTAGGCAAATGGCTCTTTGATTTGGATTCATCTGAACTCGTCGAGGGAGAATTATTGTCAGCCAGGAGTCGAGGTGGCCGCTTATGGCAATTACAATCTGTAAACTTGTCCATAAGTTCGTTCAGACGGGCATTCCTTCTTGGCTTGTTTATAGGATCACAGTCGCTAAAATTGTCTATTTAATGTCGACTCTTATAAAGCCCACTTCAAACCCAAATGCTAAACTTTTTCTTAGATGCTAAAAAGGGAGTGATCCCATCCGATCTGGCAAGTTAAGCAACGTTGGGCCCACCAGATTCGATCAAAACTGTTGAATTTCGGAATTTTTTTGCAAAATAAGGCAAAATTTTTTTGCCTTATTATGGCAAAAAAGTTTTAAAAAAACCATGTTAAATTATAAACAAATTTAAAAATCCGATTTTTATCGTGAACTTGGCTCAGTGGTAGAGCTCCAAAATTCGAGTCTAAAGGTCTCGGGTTCGAATCTCACTTGAGTCTATTTGATTTTGTCTGTGTCCCGAATAACATGACATTATTTACCGGCAGTAAAAAGATAACGCGATATCTAAAAGTTCAGCTATTCTAATCATAACGTCATCACAACGCCCGTTTATTTTGAGATCAGCAAAGTTGTCTTTTGGTGTCCACTGCAAGTTGACAATGGCAAGCTAAATACTACTTTGTCTAGAGATTTCAATGTGGCAAAAGTACCTTTGTGTTTTTGGGCCAGAGAAATTTGTAATGTTTCAACACCTGAAGATGGTATTATTGGGTTGATCGAAACGTTCTGCGACTTTTTATATGATTTTTGAACCGGAAAATTTTTTCTAAAAAGTACCCATATACGGGTAAATTTGTGCGGGGAATCGATTGCGCGTATTCTCGAAGAGTGAAAATGGCATACACAATAACGGTAAGAACAAGAACGGGACACAAAAACGGGACAACAAGAACAAGACGATGAAGGAAATTACAAGCACAATTGTCGTCCCGTTCTTGGTCATCCCGTTCATGTGGTGTTTGAACGATCGTTCTATCCCGTTTTTGTCTATGTCGTAAAAACGCTTTCCTGATCCTAATTCAGGAAAACAGTGTATTTATTGAAGCGAAAATGTAAATATACAGCTGATTTTTGTTGAAAATTCGAATTTGTTGCATTTTCGCTTCAATAAATACACCGTTTTTCCTGAATCATGGACAGAAAAGTGTTTTCACGCTTTGGGAATGTACGCAATCGATTCCCCACATCAAGTTACCCCTATACAGGTCCTTTTTAGAAAAATTTTCCGACCCAAAAATCATGTGAAAAGTCGCAGAACTCAAACCCTTCGATCAACCCAATCTATAATTGTATATGTTACCGTTTTATCTGAAAATCGATGCCTAACGCATGAAAAACGACACCTGCCTAACCCAAGAAACCCACCTACCTAAGCGCCTTAGACCTAAGACTAAGCGCATGAGAACGATGCCTAAGTCCAAGAAATCCACCTGTTTAAGCGCCTTAGCCTTAGACTTAATCCTAAGCGCATAAAATCGATACCTCAGCTTAGGCGTCGATTTCATGCGCTTAGGCTTAGGTCTAAGGCTTAGGCAGGTGGGTTTCTTGGGTTATACATCGTTTTCATGCGCTTAGGTGTTGTTTTCATGCGCGTAGACATCGATTTTCAGATAAAACGGTAACACATATAAAATAAAATCACCTGTAGACTTGTTCCTATACATATGATGAGATCGCATTGAGGAATTAAATCCAATACACCTTTCCAATTGAGAGGAAATTCAAGAGCGCGTTTTTCTCCGAAATAGACGATCGTATCGACTAGATTAGCTCTACACACAGCACAAGTTCTTTCCGTGTCGTGACGACTAAAAAGAATCTAAACACTATCAAGTGAGACCTACTCGAATCCACTATTCACAGTCACGTCGAAATTTCTGATATATTCTTTATCGCAGTTAGGACACACTTCTATAGTGGTGTTACCGTGGATTTCTGATAGCATGTGACGGGGTATTCCTGATCTGAGATGAAGCCCATCGCAATTCTGCGAGACAACATGTCGAACCCATCCATTACGGCAAAGCTCCTTCAAAACAATATGGGCTGTCGTTGGGGAACTTGCAATCGGATTGACACTTCTAAAATAATTCGTTAAGAAGTTTTACACGTGCTAAAATTTTGTTAAATATTCAAAATGAAAAACTTGGTGCCACCACACTTCCGAACGCAAATCTTGAGTGATGAGAAATAGAATTGTCAAAATTGGGCAAAAACCAAGCGACAAAGCTGGGTATCGGACCCACGACCTTTCGGGCAATAGCCAAGCACACAACCTACTGCACTACCAATGATAGTTCCAAATTACTGGGACACCCTGTAGTATCCGCAAGTGTATTATCCGCAAGTGTTAGTCCGCAAGTGTAGATCCGTAAGATTTGCGTCCTCAAGTGTAGCGTCCGTGGGTTCGGAAGCGTGGTGGCACTAAAAAATTACGTTGATGGAATTTTCCCTTGTCTAGCTAAAGTCCATAGACCACTGGGTCCTCTATAATCTGGAATTGATGCAGCCTAAAAAAGTATGTTCATGTTTTAAATCACATAATTATATACCGTGCTAATTCCGGCGCCAGTATAAACAATAGTACAGCGGGCATTCTTGATAAGTTCGACCAACTTTAAGCATTTCTCTTCTAGCACTTCAGGAGAATCAACATTCTAAAGTTTTTGATTATTTTTAAATTTTTTGGTTCAAACTACACACAATAGAATAAAGAAAATCGAAGCGAAGAAAGCCAAAGCTAGCGTCAAACCAAAAAAACGTTCGAATGAGTCATTGGGTGAAAGAGACGGACTAGGGCTGCGCGTTGGCCTGCGGGCGGGTTTTTTTTCGTAAAAAATGGTGCGGGCGGGCAGGGTTTGCGGGACAGGATCCCGTCCACGCGCAGCCCTAATTTAAACTCGATTTTTGGTGAATTTTTAAAATGTGGGAGCAATAAAAAACAACCTGTATTTTGTCCATGTTTTCCAATGTGTTTTACATAAACCAAAAGACGTCACCCATTATATATTTTTTTCTTATGTTTTACAAACCGGTATTAAACAAAAATATGGCACACCATGTATAGTCGAATTTGTTCCATGAGCAACACGAGAAATTTGATTGACTCAGAGTCAGCGATATTGAAACGATTGATGGAATTTAGAAAATTTGCTGATTCGACCCTTTCCTACAGTCAAAATTCAAAACTTTCTTCGAATTCGTGTTCCCCATACCCGAAAACCCCCGAATATAAAAAAATTTGCCAATTTGTAGAATTTTTTGAAAAATCGATTTTTTATAATTTTTAGGGGTACCAAGGGGAAAAAATCGATTTTTTTTAAAATCCTCCAAATCGGCTGATTTGTTGTACTCGGGGGTTTTCGGCTATGGGGAACGCGAATTCGAAGGAATTTTTGAATGTTAACTGCAGGAAAGGGGGTTGAATCGGCAAATTGTGAATTTTCTAATGTTTCATCAATCGTTTCAATATTGTTGACCCTGAGTCAATCAAATTGCTCGTATTGCTCATGGAAAAAATCGACTATAAACCGTTTTGTAAAACATAATTGAAAATAGAACGGAAAACATAAGAAATTTCTTATGTTTTCGAAAAGTGATACTCCCAATATGTAAAACAATGGAAAACATAACGAAAAACATAACAGGTGACGCGCTCTTTCAACAAAAAGATACCTCAGAAAGTCGAGCTTTATTATCAATTCGGGCCATAACAGGAAACAATAATATTCTTAAGGGATCATCCACTTTATTATTATTATTCACTGAGATTAAGAAATGATATTCGTAAAACGCTATTAATAAAGTTGTATATAGCCAACATTCTGTAAGTACAATTCTAATCCATTCTGTTTAATGTCAAGAAAATTTAAAACGCTAGCGAACGTATGATAACGATGATATGGTACGAAAATATCCATTCATAAGGCTGCGTTCAAGTATGTCAAAAAAGTTGTCACAAAGTTATCAAAAATGTCTAGCTTTGCCTGATCTTCAATAAATTCGTGTTTATTGAAACGATTGGTCATGAAGCATAAAATTGGTTGCCTGATTTTATGCTTCATGATCAATCGTTTCAATAAACACGATTTTATTGAAAATCAGGCAAAGTTTCATTTTTTGACATGCTTGGACACAGCCTCATAAAAAGTGGTCGTGTTTGTACAAATAAAGCTTTGTACTACTAAGGATTAGCGACCGCAAACAACACGATTTCAGGAAAATTTTTTCTAAAATCAAACTTGTTAGAGGTATTTTTGCGATAAATCGATTGCGCGCATTGACAAACGCCAAACACGACCACGCAGGGATGCGAATTTTTCCAGCCAAACAAGACTATGCAGGGATGCGAATTTTTCCCGCCAACACGACCAATCAAGGATGCGAATTTTTCCCTCTAAACAAGACCATGTAGGGATGCCTATGAAAATCTATAAAATGAAATCAAACAAATTACTGTTAAACTCATTCAACAAACAATCAAGAAGATGAATAACGCAATTGAAAAACTTCGAGAGATGAATCTCCAGGATCTATATATGAAACTGCAGCTCACCGACAACGAATTCGACGACTGGCTTATTGCAATGGGACTACTTCATGGATCACAAACTTGCCATAATTGCAGTAATCAAATGTCTTCTGAAAAGCGAGAAATCGCCGATGGGTCTGTCACAAACACAACCACGCAGGGATGACTATGAAAATCTGCCTGCATTATAACACAAAGCCCACGAAAAGACTACATGAATGATACTTTCTTTGAAGAAGCACGGATTCCAAGGGATACGATTTTTAAAATTTTATTTGATATTACATAAAATCTGTAAGAACTGATAAATTTTAAGCATATTTAGTATGGATATGGCTTCGGTCCATAGTGATAATGGCCACCATTTGGGTTTCCTTCGGGATAGTAAGGTCCTTCTGAATAGTATCCGTACCCAGGGTTGGGAGCTCCATCTTGGTAAGGTGAACCAACATGTACCTAAACAGAGACAATGTATTCTACTATTCATCCATGACATACTTGTGACTGTGCTGGGCTCATTCCTTGAGGTGGTGTCTCAATGAGTTGCTTTCTTTGCTGCTAAATAAAGATTAAAACTATTTTTCAACAACAAAAAACTAGGTACCTTATCTCGAGCTCTGTTTATTAACCATACAATAAACCAAATGATGAATGCTATTACAACAATAATACAAAAAATGACTAGTAGAGCTACAGCCCAGCCATATTTTTCAGCCCTAAAGATTACAGCTGTGTATAAAAAACCGAAATTTGGGTTTTTTCGACCCGAAATTTTTTTTATAAATAACCCTATTAGGGCTAATTTTATGCGAGGAATCGATTGTGCGCATTCCCTAGCTTGAAAACGCTTTCCTGATTCAGGGAAATAGATGTGTGTATAGAAGCGAAAATCAAACAATTTTGAAATTTCTCCCTCAAAATCATATTTCTGTGGGGTAATTTCATGTGGGGAATCGATTGCGCGCATTCCCGAATCTTGAAAATGCTTCAGAGAAATAAGAGTGTGTAGTGAAGCGAAAATCGAACATGTACTAATTTCCTTGAATCAGGATCAAGGAAGCATTTTCAATCTTCGCGCGCGTGATTGATTCCCCGCATAAAATTACATCCCAAGAAGATGATTTCGAGGGAGAAATTTCAAAATTTTTCGATTTTCGCTTCAATACAAAACATTCATTTCCCTGAATCAGGAAAGCGTTTTCAAGCTTCGAAAATTTAAAAAAACTTGAAAAAATTTCAAAAATCGCAAAATTGTCATTGTTTTTTTCGGGTCACCCTGTATCAAAATGAAGTAAAAGAAATTTGTTGACATAAATATATTTTTGTCTAGTAAAAAGTCGCTCATAATTTATGATTAATGTGGATGGAATGTTTGGTTCAATATTGTATGTTTACTTTAAGCTTAAAGGAACTGTGCCACGAAAATAGATTTGTTTTCAAAAAGTAGCCTATTTTGTAGAGCAAAAAATTCTGCGCAACTTTGACTAATAAGTTATGTGTGTGTTTGAGCTAAACTGTAAGGTTTTTATGTTGCTAAACGTCCCCCAAGTATGGCTACTTTTTCAAAAAAATCTATTTTCGTGGCACACTTTCTTGAATGATAAACTCTTAGTCTAACTTTGGTTCCAAATAGCAAAAAATACCATGAAACATTGTCACAACAAGTGGTAGCGCAACACCCGATGTCGATATAACATTGTTGGACGACCTGTTGTGTACCTCCTGCCAAATTATATACGCAATCAATAAATGAAGGGTCGTTTACTAAAAAAATTTTTTTTTAATTTTGCGTATTTTTTCTATAAGAACTCGTGATTCTCTTTTCATTTTCTGCTCAAATCTAATAGTACGAAGGAAAATTTTTGAAAAATTCCACCGCCAATCGATAGAGCGTATCGAAAAACTAGGGTTTTTCTGTGCGGCGAATCGATTGCGCACTTTACTGAAACGTGAAATGGTCTGTGTATTGAAGCGAAAACTTGAATTTGAATTCCTGAAGGATTTTTTGAAAAATTCTATCACAAATCGATAGAGCGCATCGAAAAAATGCAGTATCCCCAATTTTCGTTTAAAACAAATTCGTTCGTTTTTGAGGAAATTTAGTTCAAAGTTTGATAAAATTTTCAGATTTTCGTTTCAATACACAGACCATTCACGCTTCGGAATACGCACAATCGATTCACTTCATGGCTACTAAAAATTTCGGCTACTTGGCGAAGTGGATAAGGAAGCCGCCCGTCCGACCTGGCAAGTTAAATAACGTTGGGCCCGCAGGTTCGATCCCACTAGGGCGAAAATTTCGATATACAAAAAACTTTCCTTACAAAGAATGGAGCAAAAATTTTTTGCTCCATTGTAAGAAAAGTTTTTTGTAAATCAAAATTTTTGACTAATGGGATCGAACCTGCGAGCCCAACGTTGCTTAACTTGCCATATCGGACGGGCGGCTTTCTTATCCACTTCGCTAAATAGCCGGCATTTTTTGTAAAGCTAGCCATGAAAAACGTTGATAACAAAATGACAATTACCATTTGGACTGGAGGTTACAAATGAAATTTGTTCGAATTGTCGTGTTGGTCCATTGAAAGCACTAGTTACTCCCGAAAATGGTTGTGGCTGGTCGAATTGTCTCTGAGGCGGCTGGGTATTGTGAGAAATATATTGAAAGCCTAAATTTTAATTTTTTTGAAATTCAAAATTTTTGTTGAAATTTTTCGGAACTTAATTAACACGGGAATACTCCTTCAAATTTCTGATATATTCTGTTATTTTAAGATATTCTGAACCACATTCAAAAACATTTTTTGAAAAAAAGTTGTTAAAAAAATTCATGTTAAATTATAAGCGAAATTAAAAATCCGACTTTAATCGTGAACTTGGTTCAGTGGTAGTGTTCCCAGATTCGAGTCTAAGAGTCTCGGGTTCGAATCCCACCTGAGTCGATTTGATTTTGCCTGCGAAAAAACAATGTTAGACAAATTTTTTTGAATGTTGCTCAGTATAGCTGAAAATAACAGAATATACCGGAAATTTGAAGGAGTATTCCCGTTTTAAAGAAATCTGATCAAAAAATGTAAGAAAATTATTGATCATTTTGTTAAAAAACGAAAAATTTTTTACCTGGTGCATCCCACCTCGACCAAGGAGAAATCGGTTCTTGCGCCATATAAACTTACTGACACGTTGACTAAATGTTGTTTGATAGAACGTAATATAACACTGGGTGTTACGAGAGGTACGTCGGCCGGGATAACTTCCCGGCCGGAGGCACCTTAGGACTGGAAGAGATGCACAGTATTAGCGATGGAATGAAGCAGCACAGTGTGGATGATGCGTCAACAAATTCTCTTTCTCGGCGTGGGAGGACTGGAGACTATTTGGTTGAAGGGGGACACCCAACCGAGGACTAGCGACGGCCAAAGGCTCTAGTTGCAAGCAAGCAAGAGGAGACTGTCTTGTGCGCGGATTCTATTATTTGTCAAGAGTGCGCGACGCATAAGGGGGATTCGGTCGCTAGCCAGTTAGCCAGAAGTTTGCGCATAACCGGACCGGAATTCGATGGACACTTGAGCCCGACGAAACATGCGCACAATGCATGTAAATGTGATGAAACCACAAATGTACCGCATGAGTACAATATGGTATTGTCTTTTTGCGAAAATCTGTGCGGACATGAATAAGAAACTTAAAAAAAGAAAAAGAGTACTTAAATTAACTGTTAATAACAACAGTCTCTTATTGATTTTTAACAGGACCAGTCAAAAGTCCACTTTTGAACAAACTTTTTTATAAGAAAATTCATGTTGTGGCGATCAACTTTTGCTTTTGAAATTCTAATTCGTTAACTTTGAAGAGATAAATGCGAAACAAAATTGCTTGAAAAATTTGGATATGTTTGGTATATTGAAGCGAATGGACTTAGGCTTAAGCTTAGGTCTAGTCTTAGGCCTAGGCTTAGGCTTAAGCTTAGGCTTAGGCTTAAGTCTAGTCTTAGGCTTAGTCTTATGCTTAGGTTGCCTGCTAGTCATATTTGAGATTTTTATATTGCGACAAGATGTTGGATACTATGTTCAATCCCTTCGCTTCAATACACAAACACGTTTAAATTTTTCATGCAATTTTGTTTCGCATTATCTCTAAAGGGTTAACGAATTAGAATTTACTTCTAAAGCAAAAGTTGATCGCCACAACATGAACTTTTTTTATAAAAAATTTGTTCAAAATTGGAATGGTCCTTGAACAGAAAAAGCAAAAAAGGGGCCAAAACCTAAGGAAGACCCTTTTTTCTCGCCTTCAATATGTTAAGGAGGGGGAAGAAGACTATAGCCTCTTATCTCTCTCCCCCCATAATTCTGCCGCCATCTCATTTTGTCCGCTTATTCATACGATTTCTAAGGATTAAGCCATTTTGAAATCGACGCAAAATTTGTTTTGAAGCTTTCATCATTCGTTTCACAGATGTTCAAACAAAGACCGGCCGAAAGCGATCGAAAACCACCGATTCCATATTATCTCTTGTAATTCGACTGCTAAAACTTTCTTGCTTCCGGAAACTATTCATCTTATGTATTTATAGGGTGAGTAAAAAAGTGCATTTTTGTCATTTTTGGGGTTCGAAAAAATTTTTTGGGATCGGAAAATTTTTTTGCTAAAAATGACCCATAGAAGGGTAATTTTATGCGGGAAATCGATTGTGCGCATTTCCGAAGCATGAAAACGTTTCCTTGACCCTGATTCAGGGAATGGAGTTGATGTATTGACGCGAAAATAGAAAATTTTCCTATTTTCGCCTTGAGAGCATCCATTTGGGGATAATTTTATGCGGAAAATCGATTGCACGCATTCCCGAAGCATGAAAACGACACCCTGATTCAAAGAATGGAGTTGGTGTATTGACGCGAAAACCGAAAAATTTTCGCCAATACACCAACTCCATTTCCTAAATCAGGGTCAAGGAAGTGTTTTCATCAGGAATGAGCGCAATTGATTCCCCGCATAAAATTACCCCTATATGGGTCATTTTTAGTAAAAAATTTTCCGGTTCCAAAAAATTTTCGTGCCCAAAAATCACAAAAAGTGCACTTTTTTAAACTCGCCCTGTACATTGCCGAATTATAATCCTGACAGTATTAAAGCGAGAAGTCGCAAAAATGCGATTTTTTTGCGACTTTTTGTTTCAATACACAGGCCTTCCCTGAATCAAGGAAGTGTTCTTTTACAATGTGTAATTTTGTACATTATAACTTTTATTATGAGGTTTATAAAAATCATCAAACAACCATCCTAAAATAGAAGATTCTTATACAAAGTGAATGAATAGATTCGGATATTTAGACGTGTTGATCAAAATCACAGGAAAAATATATGGTCAACATTGAGGGTCTTGAATTTGAGAAATTTGCAGCAATTTTGAAAAATATTGTGTGTTCAAAAGGTTATCTTTGAAAAAATTTCGGAGCTACGATACAATAGAGAGGGGGAAAAAATTTTCAAAATTTTTTTCTAGAAATGATCCCTCTAGGGGTAAAAACATGTGGGGAATCTGAATTTGACATTTTCAAAGCGAAAAAACGCTTCCCTGATTCAGGGAAAGCCTGTGTATTGAAGCGAAAAGTCGCAAAAATGTAATTTTTGCCACTTTTCGCTTCAATGCACAGGCCTTCCTTGAATCAAGCGTTTTTTCGCTTGAAAATGTCAAATTCAGATTCCCCACATGTTTTTACCCCTAGAGGGGTCATTTCTAGAAAAAAAAGTTTAAAAATTTTTTGACCCCCTATTGTGTAGAAGCCCCAAAATTCTCGAATAAATCAACATCTTATCGTTGAATGGTAAAATTGGTGTGTCTAAACCCTTTTCTGTTTGAGCCAATTATACAAAAAAAGACAAATTGAGCACCAGCTTTAGGCTACTCCTAGAGAAAAACCAATAAAAAAGGGGGATGCATGGCCATTCAGTAAGGAATAAGAAAAATATTTCCTCCGTTTATTGATAAAATTATTCCACCACTGGCGGGGTAGCTTGATTTGGCATATTTGTGGTTGAGAAACGCCGTGGTCGATCCGCTTCTTCCATGGAGCTAAAAAAATTCAATTATAAGCACATGACATAGACAAATTTCAAGTGAAAGTGAGAGAAGTGGGAAGATTTTGTGCTGTTTTCCTACACAACGAACCGTTTTGCAAAAAAAAAATTCCATGGCCGAATGGTTAGGACTCCAGGATTGCACTTTAACGGGTCAGGCTCGAATCCCGCTTGCTTCCAATTGTTTTTAACTTTTTTGCCTTTTTAGATTTTTTAAAATAAAGACAGCATTCTTTATAGCTCGCCGAGACGAATAAAATGACACCAAACTTATCCAATTTGAACATAGTTTTGGGTTATTGAGACGAAAACCCTGATTCATGTTTTCGTTCCAATAACCCAAAACATTGTTCAAATTCAATAATTTCTGTGTCATTTTATTCGTCTCGGTGAGCTATAAACAATGCCGTCTTTATTTTTTTTTAAATCTAAAAAGGCAAAAAAGTTAAAAACAATTGAACCCAAGCGAGATTCGAACCTGGCCCGTTAAAGTGCAACCCTGGAGTCCTAACCATTCGACCACCATAGTTTGCGTGAGCGGAAATTTTTGTGCAAAACGGTTCGCCATGCCTAAATATAAATCTTTACAACAAGTACGCCTAAAAATTATGAATGAACATGCACGACAAATTGCTGCTGAATCATCAGTGCTAAACGTTTTTTACATTTCTTAATGTTTACAACTCTTTTTACAACAAAAGGAAAAAACAACATACGAATAAACATCGACGTAGCTCAATAGTTTTTCGAATTATATAAATTTACCACAAGACAACAAGCTAACTCACTTGTACCTGCTAAGAGTTCTTTGGCGTTCCATTCCGGGAATGGAAACGCCGGAAAGTACGCCACAGCCTTTACAGAGCAGGATCAATGAACGTGCCAGGTTTTCGGGCTGAAAATCATTTTGAATTATCATACGTAAATCTTGCAAGGATACTATTGATAACAAATTTTTGGTCGATGCGCTCAAAAATTTTTTTGCTCTAGCTTAAATTCTTATATCATAAATATAAAAAAGCTGTTGTCATGAGTCGTTTAATGTTTCGAAAGTTGACATTTCGAAACTTGTTTATGTTTTTGGGGATTTCTCCGGAAATACAAAGCCATATATCCTGATAGTTTTGGTGTATTTAGAAAGCTGGATTTCGTAATAATCGAAGGACACCAAAATCATGACATAACTTTTTCTGGTTGCGAAGATATTGTCAGAGGTCGAAAAAGGGGCTGAGGCCCCGGCCCTGGGAGTCAGCAGAGGCTTTTGGGGGTCGAGAGAGCAGTCATGTGCATCAACTGCGCAGTCAATTTGAAACTGCGTTGCGCAGTCCATATAGCAGTTTCAAACTGTGCTTTTTGACGCAGTTTTAAACTGCGTCGAAAAGCGCAGTCGTCAACTGCGCAGACTGTGTTTGCACATGACTGGGCGGAGGCTTTTGGAAAAATCTTGAAAACGCTTCCCTGACCCTGAATAAGCCTATTTTCGCTTCAATACATATGCCTTTTCCCTGAATCAGGGAAGCGTTTTCAAGGTTCGAGAATGCGATCGATTTCTCGCATAGAAAAACACCTACAGGGTTATTTTGATGAAAATTAAAAAACTTGAAATTTTTTGAAAAATCGCAAAATTTTCCTTTTTTAATCACCCTGTACATAACTTACAGCTTCATGCATAACTTCGCTAACACCATCTACCACCAATAAGGTCGTCTTTTTCTTATTCATTGATTTATGAGTCGTGTACACCGTGTTCAGATTGGGAGCTTTGGCGCCGGTTACTAATAATGCATCCATGCTAAAAAAAATTTGGTACTACTAAGGTTTAGCGACTTAACGTGATTTTTTTGCTTTTTTGGAAATGACCTCTCTAGAGGTAACTTTATGTAGAGAAATTGATTGCGCACATTTTCGAACCTTGAAAATGCTTCCCTGACCCCCGATTCAGGGTATTGTATTGAAGCGAAATGATCAAAATTCGAATTTTTTCTATTTTCGCTTCAATACAATATTCTGAAACGGGGTCAGGGAAGCATTTTCAAGGCTCGGAAATGTGCGCAATCGATTTCCCGCATAAAGTTACCCCTAGAGAGGTCATTTCCAAATAAAAAGTAAAAAAATTTTTTGAAAAAAATTCACGCCTAGGGGGCTCGCTAATCCTTAGTAGTACCAAATGGTTCACAAAGCTTCATATATTAACTTACTTATCTAGCTTACTTCCGATTAATGTGCTGAGGTCTGAAAATTTCACTTTTCTTCTCTAATTAACAATGTTGATTTACCTGTTCGCTTTGAAAAACTGAATAGATACTTGCTGAGATTCTTGGGATTCAATGTCTTCTTAAGCTCTTCGATATAGGCTTGCTTGTCTTTCTTGTCACTCTAATTTTGTAAAGACCGAATTTATGACAAGACAACAAAAAGGTTTACCGATCCAAATTTGTGCAAAGCAAGATAGTCCCAAGCACCCTGTGTCATAACACCAGCTTCGAGCCGAATATTCATGATCTAAATTTGGAAATTTAGTTGAACCATATAGGTTGAATGAAAACAAACCTTGTCTTTGCAATATTCAATTATACCGGCAGTGGTTGATGTGCAATGAACAAGGATGATTCCCATTATGCGATTTGGCCATGCCAACTAAAAACCAAAAGGATTTATAAGGGGAGTTCAAACCATGGCCAGGTAGAAATTTTTTATTTAAAAAATGATATTGCTAGGGTAAATTTTATGCGAAAAATCGATTGGAATAGGTTTCAAAGCGTGCAAATGCTTCCTTAACTCTGATTCAGGGAAATAGATGTGTGTATTGAAGCAAAAATCAAAAAATTTTAACATTTCTCCCTCAAAATCATATTTCTGGGGGGTAATTTCATGCGGGAAATCGATTGCGCGCATTCCCGAAGCTTGAAAATGCTCCCTGATTCAAGAAAATTGGTACATTTTGGATTTTCGCTTCAATACACACTCTTATTTCCTTGAATCAGGGTCAAGAAAGCATTTTTACGATGCGCGCAATCGATTTTTCGCATGATTTTACCCCTGTATAGGCTGTTTTAGCAAAAAATTTTTCAGAGATTAGTCCCTAATTCTTACTCCCCCCCTTTAAAATTTAGGAAACTTGATAAAAAAAACATACTGCAAATCTGCATACAACATTGGCACCGGCTCCTTCACCGAACGCAATACATGTTCTTACATCGGCTTTATCCAAAACACAAACGAGATCCTCTCCTAACTGGTCCAAGGTTGGGTACCTGAAATTTAAATGTACACGATTTTTTTGGTGTAAAATATTATTTTTGAAAATCGGGCTGTCCGAGAAACTCTTAGACAAAACAAACAAACACATACTCTCCAACAAAATCGGGTGCATTATCTTCTTGCCCAGGAACACAAACATGTAAGAAGATTGCTCTTTGTTTCACGTCTGTCATAGACGGATGGTTAACAAAGCGAACGAACGACTTGTCTTAAACAAAAAATTTTTGTTTCCAATAATTTTTCATAAGCAACTTACGATTCGTTCCCACATCATGAACTGTAAGAATCACGGTCTTTCCTGAAAAATTTATATAAGATCATAGATAAGAAAGAGTGTTTTGCATCGCCAAATTTGTAAAATCCAGTAAATCGACAGGCATAGCTGATCTCAACAAAAATTGATCGTCTCCCGCATGTTTTTACCCCTTGAGGGGTCATTTCCAGAAAAAAGTTTCACGTTGGTGGCCCCCCTATTATATAGTAGTTCAGAAATTTCGATGAAAGAAGTCAGATAAAGGTATTTTTGCGTATCCAACTCGATTTCAAAAAGGTATCCAACTTGATTTCAATAAAAACGCTATTTTTTGACATAAAATCATCGAGATCTCGATCAGGAAAGCCTACTGGGGCACGATTTTTTTGCAAACATCTTAGAAAATTTTTTTCCAAACGAATTATAAAATTTTTAGAAATCTGAGACTAACACTCGGTGAGGTTATCTTGTAAGGTTTGTAAAAAAGTTGCCATTTTTAGTAAAATTTCAAAGCCAAAAGACCACTGTTGTTTGCAAGAATTTCTGCATAAATGATTTTTTGCGGATTTTTGGAAAAACCAGCTTTGCGGACCCTGATTTGTTGCGTGTTACAAAGTGGTAAACTTTTTTGAGCGTTCTTTTTTAAAGCTATTACCGTGTCGTTCTTCGAGATTTCCTTGGACATAAACATTCATCGAACAGTGTTTTCCGGACACCGGTATTACCTAATATTTTGAATGTTAAAAAATGTATTGAAAGAGATATTTTCCTCACTTGTAATTCCTCACCCATAGCTATTTGCCAATAAAACTTGCTCTTATTCTAAAATTAGTATTCTCAATTTATTTTTTAAATGAGTTATTCTCACGCAAAATGTTTATACGTTAATGCCGTGTGAATCAAGAAATGTTTTTAAACTATAATTTACAGCTCTAGGAACTTCTACAAATGGGTTTAAAACGACATGCGAAACTTCCACAACAAAATTTTCACAACGAAAAAAGCGAAACTTCCACAACAATTTTCACGGGAAAATCGACCTTTGTGGAAATTCCGTTGTGAAAGTTCCGCTTTTTTCGTTGTGGAAGTTCCTAGAGCCTAATTTTCTTATACCATCACACGGAAAATTAAAATTAGGGATGACGGGAAAAATTTTTCTTGATTTTGGAAAATTCCCGAAATCGGGAAATTTCGAATCGGCAATGGACTTTTTTTTCTAAAAATAAATATGCTACTCCAAGCAACCTACTTTTCGACTATTAATCCTCAATTTGTCAGTCTTCCGACCCACATTCTATCCCCCTCCCCCAACCCTCCCTTGACTCCGACCCACACCCCCCCCCAGGTGAAAAACCTGGGGTCTGCCTATGTCTGATGCCGAGTTCATCATAATAAGTTATAAGCCTATTCTCGATTTCGGAAATTTCCTGAAACAGAAATTTTTTCTCCGTCAACCCTAGTTAAAATTATACATTTTTTATGTTGGAATGTAATAATAAAAGATGATTGGAAGATTTTGGTTGCGTAGTAATATAAGCTTAAGAATATTCCCTTCACTTATTGTTAAACGAAGAAAAGAAAATTTACCTTAGAAGAAGAAAATTGCTTCCGAGAAAATGTCAATAAACAAAATTCAATAGAAAACAATTTTTTATATAACAATTCACTTAGATGAAGCAATTCAATTTGAGTTTTCAACAAAAAAAACTTAAATTCAATCCAGCCTTTTTTGCAGAACATTAAAAATTGTACAAAATTTAAAATTTTTACACAAAATACGAACAAAATGTTTCTATCCTACTACAGGGTGCGGCAGAATAAACCGGTCACCGTACGGGGACCCGTACAGTTCAAATTAGGAACGCACCCCATGTGACCGGTTTATTCTGCCGCACCCTGTACATTAAAGGATCAGTTTACTTTCGGGGAGTTGATTTCATGAGAAAGAGCAGAAAATTCTGAGCACTTTTTGTTAAAAAACCACTACTTGAAAATCTAACAGTAAAAAGTTATGAGCAAAACAAAATTATGAAAAAAATTTTAAACAAGTTTAAATATTGAAACGAATTGCTTGAAAAACATTACAATCAATAAAAGTTTGTGTATTGAAACGAAAATAATTGAATTTTTTTGAATATTTACGAAAAAATAAACACATCGTTTTTCTCAGCTCAAACTTTTTCCGGTTCCAGTACCCTGTCACTTTGGCAGCTAATTCGAAGTAGTACTGACGATCGACACTACTTTTATGGGGGGGGAGTACCCCCTCAAAAAATTTTTTCGATTTTTTTCCTAGATTTTGACAAAAAGTATCAAAAAATGTTTGTTAAAGTGCTTCTATAAACGTACTAAACGAATTTTTTCCCCGCTCCTCACCGTTTGCAATAAAAAAACAGCAAAAAAGTATAAAATAAATATATTCTTCCTTATAAGCAAAATTTGTAATCATCAATTAGTATCACCGGTGGTGCAGTGGATACGCTGCTGTCTCGAAAGCTTTTTGGCTGGGGTTCGAATCCCACTGCCGTCCAATTTTTTTTTGCCTTTTCCAATTTCTTTTCAATTCTTTTTTAAATCGATTTTTTTATGTATTTTTATGAAAATTTTATCACCAAAATTAGATAAAAATTAAATTTTGGTGATAAAATTTTCTTAAAAGTACATTAAAAAATAATTTAAAACAGAATTGAAAAGAAATTGGAAAAGGCAAAAAAATTGGACGGCAGTGGGATTCGAACCCAGCCAAAAAGCTTTCGAGACAGCAGCGTAACCACTGCACCACCGGTGATACTGATTAAAGATTATAATTTTTGCTTATAAGGAAGAATATATTTATTTTATACTTTTTTTGCTGTTTTATTGCAAATGGTGAGGAGTGGGGAAAAAATTCGTATAGTACGTTTATAGAGGCACCATAGCAAATATTTGTTGATAAATTTTGTCAAAATCTAGGAAACCAAGTTCGTAATGTTTACTTGTATTTTGTAAAAGACCGCATGAAAAAATATTTTTCTATCAAAAGATATTGCATTTAAAAAAAGACAAATCACTGAAACACCCTGTAAGTAAAAAAATTTATAAACAACGTCAGTAAAAATAAGTATGAAAGCTAAATCGGTATGGTTTAAAAGTGAGTCGACAGATTGCGAGCTTAGANTTGCATTTAAAAAAAGACAAATCACTGAAACACCCTGTAAGTAAAAAAATTTATAAACAACGTCAGTAAAAATAAGTATGAAAGCTAAATCGGTATGGTTTAAAAGTGAGTCGACAGATTGCGACCTTAGAGATTAAGCTTCAGAAGGCGAAAAAGTCAACAATCATATTGAATATGGAGTACATAAGGGAAGAAAAACCGGCTGAAGAAGCTGAAGAATAATAGAGGACGGACTCGTAAACACGTGCCTGCCCGCGATAGCCTGCGAAGCTCGCTTGCTTCTATTCCGTATTTTTGTCGGTCTTTCACTGAAAATAGCACAATAAAGTGAGCGAGCGAAAAGGATGGCGCCCAGGGTGGGACCTCGAAGCTAACCTTCAAGAAGCCCTAGAGTTTGAGCGAACCTTGGAGTGTGCAGAGGCTAGCATTGATTTTCATGGAGAAACCCACTGCCGAACAAGTTAATCGTTCAATTAAAAAGCACTTTGACATTAAATTTGTGTAAGCACTTTTAAGACTCATAAACAAGATAAAGATTTTAATTTATTGAAAGTTTACTAAGCCAAAAATAAACAAAATTTCTATGCATTTATTTAGGGACTGGCATTCAAAATTTTATTTCAATTTTTGAAATTTTCTTTTAAACAAAAATGTCAACAATTATGATAGAAATAACTTTTATTCAAACCTTTATTTTCAAAACTATAATTAAATGAAAAAAAAATCAAAATTTTTTTACAAAAATAAATAACCACGGCAAAAAAATTTTCAAGGGGACTGGGATCGAACCCTAGACCTTCAACGTGCAAAACAACCGCATAACCACTGCACCAACACGACAACTTTTGGTTGATTCGATTTTTACTTTAAAATTTTAATTAGTTAAAAAATTTATAAAGGGAATCCAAAATAGGGTCGGGTAGAAAATTAATTTTTTTTGGTTTTTTCACTGAATCAGGGTTAAGAAAGCATTTTCACGGTTCGCGCAATCGATTTTCCGCCTAGAAAAACCTAAGAATAGATGGTTTTCTCATAAAAATCCGAAAATGTTTGATTTTCGCTTCAATACATCGATTCCTTCCCTGAATCAAGGTAGCATTTTCAAGATTCGGGAATGTTCGCAATCGATTCTCTGCAAAACAAGTGACCCCTAGAGGTTAAAAAAACAGGGCCGGGTAGAAAAAATTTTTTCTACCCGGCCCTGTTTTGGATCCCCTAAGGGCGACTATGAAACTCGACCAAAATCAGCTCGGCCAACCGGCAACTCTCCCAAAATGCAACTCCACCAAAAAATACTCGACCTAATCGCATCTCGGCCAATATGCCTTGGCAGATGGGAAGGCTGTGTCAAAAGTGGAAACCCGAATCCAATGAAAAATCATGATATTATTATATTACTTTGTTATTTATTTTATCTATTTATGTTGTGTTGCTTTTGACTACTTATGGTTATTCATTGTACCATTAGGAAAATAAATTTTGATACTTTTTGTCATAACTTTTGATACAAGGGGGGGGGCAAAAGTTCTCGCCAAAGGGCAAAAAGTCCTGGCTAAGGGCAAAAAGTTTTCGCGAGATTTACTCGGACTTATCAAAGAGAAAAAACTTAGTAAAGTGAAGTTGATTTAAATTTTTTCGTGTCAATAAACGGATTTTATTGATAATCCGGCAACGGGAATATTCCCACAACTTTCCCAAATTCCCTTGTGCAACCCTGGCGAAACTCATGTTTTCGTGTCAATATCCAGACTTTTTCGAAAAATTAGGGTCTCAAAGATGTATCCTAAGTATAAAATGTTGATATTTCGCTATAAAACTCATTTTTACGAAATTTTCGACGTTCCTAGGGTTTTTCTAGGCGCTGAACACGAATCCGCCGTTATTTTTTTGTCCTAGATCTCGGGGTTATAGTCAAAAATGGATTCAAAGAACAGACCTTTTGTGGGATTTTTCTTACAAAGAACAGACCTGAGTTTTTGATGTTTTTTTATCCCTCTCCCCCCTCCAGTAGAAGTACCCCCTGAAGTCAAAACCTGATAATTCCATCGGATTCGAGTTCCCCATAGTCGAAACCCCCCGAGTATCAAAAATGACCGAAAAACAAAAGTTGGCACAGACTTTTTGCCGCTTGAAACAGACGTGGGCGAGGATATATCATATCGCCCCTTGGGTGAGGACTATTCCCCTCCCCTTGTAGGAACATCAATTCATCGTAAATTTTAAATATATTAATCATGAATGTCATCGTAACAATTCTAAAGCATATTCATAACAATTGTTATAAAACATTGGAACAATAAAATTGAGTTTTTTTCAAATTCTTATTCAAAAATATCAACATTTCTTCATTCTTTGGGCTAAGGCTAGATCTTTTGTAGTCGTAAACAAGTCTTGCTTCCGAGAATAAAGACTCGCTTGCTAGACTGGCTGATGGAGTAAGGTATCGACGTGCACTTTTTACCAACAACGGATAATTTCTCTCATTGTTAAAATAAAAACCAACCTGAAACTTGAACTTGGACAAACTTAACATGGAATTCTTTTGCGCTTTTTCTTGTAATTCCTTCAGTTTCTTCTCGTCTTCTGGATGCTGATGTACATGGCTAAAAAGGTTGCTCGGACTTCTGTTACTCAATTTTAAAGGCCTCTTGCAAATTTTACACCAAGCAAAACCGTCATCTTGCCTTTCATAAAGTCCAATTTTCCATATAAGACTCAATGCTAAAAAAGAATTAAGTCATATATAAAATGCTTTTTATGTTGATAAAAAAGAAACCACATATAAAGGTTAAATTTTGTTGATAAAAAGTTGGTTAAGACAATAAATGCTTTATAATGTATAAAAACGTTAGTTTTTTCCATGCGTCGATAGGTGATAAAAAACTTTATAGAGTAAACAAGAGTTTTTAAGCAAAAAATGACCCGAAAATTCTGGTTAAAAATGGTCAAATTTCAATGAAAAAATCACTTAAAAACTGTCGATTTTGTCAATTTTTCGATGAAAAAAGACATTGCGGGGTTATTCAATTTGCGAGGCGAGATCTCGCCCGCGCGCAGCCTTAGTTTTTATTACAATATGATGTGGCAATTGTCTACACACAAAACGGTTGGTGTCAACAATTAACACCAAATCTGGTGAAAGCCGAAACACTACGATGGTGTTACAAGGGGGGGGGGGCAAAAGTCCTCGGCAAAGGGGCGGTATATCCTCGCCTA
>OZJO01000713.1:8995-23229 GCA_900406225.1 Acrobeloides nanus | reverse complement strand
AATTTTACTTTGTTAAATTATAGGTAGGCAAATTCTGTGTTTGCCCATAGCTGTTTTCCACGCCATCAAATAATTGCTGAATTGCTGTAGAATCATTAAAATATGTAGCATTGCCAAAAAATTCTGGAGCACTTGTAGCGTAAATGTTTAATATCCTTTCGGTGTATGATGATGTTGGTAGAGCAACAGTGCTCAAAACGATATTTTCATACTAAAAAGCACTTCATCAAAACTAATGTTCCATACCGCCCATCCCAAAAATTTTTTGTGTGAGCCCTTTCAAAACCGTTTTTTCGGTGATCATAAATTAAACATAGTTAACTTACACTAAGCATATTATTCATACCAATTCTCGTATCATCAAAGAAAAAGGTCAAGAAAAAGTCCTCATTATAAGGAATACCTAAAAAAGATTTTTCAACTATTTACATGTTCACAAAAATAAATTACATGGCACATATGGCGTTGTTGACAATTCTTCTGTTGTCGAAGTCGATAAAAATTCAGTTGTAGTAATTTCAGTGGTAGATGTTGTTTCAGCGTTGGTTGTGCTTAATGTTGTTGTTTTTATAGTTGGAGCTTCGGTTGATGCCTCGAATAGAGTGGTAATAATAGTTGAACCTTCAGTGGTTGGCAATTCTGTTGTTGGCTCAACAGTCGTTGGCACATATACGGTCGGTTCTGGAGTAGTCGGAGGGTTATAAGGCACATTACTAGAATTTTTTAAACTTTTTTATATTAAAATAAGTGGTTTGATAAGGGAACTACGGACGGGGTAGGCGACTTTCCTAATCGCTTCTCGTAATCTGACAAGACTGGCTCAAGATTACTTGACCTAAATACATGCACGGCCTGGGCCAAGTTCCTAATCATTAATCCGAATGGGGTTTTTTATAACACTTATCTTGCCAGACCGGACGGCTTTTCTATCTCGCTATGGAGCGTCAACTTTTTACTGCGCTATGCGCAGTAAAACTTTTTTACACCGCTCTCGTGAAACAAACTACAGCTACACCACAAATAAAAAATTTGTCTTACTATCTACACAGCGTGTTTAGAGTCCAATTTGCTGCATCCATAAAATCGCTTTCAAAATACATTGAGAAGTCGACTAACGGCTTCAAATTTGCCATTTCTTCTTTGTCAAATCCTATTAACATAACAAACACTTTTGGCTTATGCTTATGTAGATTCTTGACCACTTCCAATGCGCTACCCACATCATCGACATGAGCATTATTGAAAATAACTATCGCCGGAGCGCCTGTTCTGTAGTTAATTGTGTCTATGGTATCATAATAATGCAACAATGCGCTAAAATATTTAAATCCATGCAAATTGTGAAGTTTTTCTTTCCTACTCTGTTAAATTATAGGTAGATAACATTTTTGTTTGCCCATAACTGTTTTCAACATCCTGAAATGCTTGTTGGATTGCTACAGAGTCGTTAAAGTAGGTAACATCGCCAAAATATTCAGGAGCACTTGTTGAATAAATGTTTAAAATTCTTTCTGTATTTGATGATGTTGGTAAGCGTGCTGTGTTTAAAACGATTTGCTCAAACTAAAAGTTGTTTTTTGGACATTTATGTATAATGTGGATGAGTAGAGGGGGGACAGAGTCCAAAAATGGGTCCGGGATCTCATGGAGTCCTGGATCCAAGGGGTCTGACAAATGCTAACAGTTGGGATCATGGGAGGAGCATACATGGGCAGCACCCCAGGTGAAATTTTCAGAAAAAACTCACAACTCTCATTTGGTCCCCCTCCCGATGGGGTTGAAAAGTTGGTGACCAAAAAAAAAGATTACACATAAATATGCTGCTCCAAGCAACCTACTTTTTGATTATCAATCCTCAATGTGTCGGCCTTCTGACTCATAACCCTCTCTTGACCCCAACCCACAACCCCTCCCCCAGATGAAAAACCTGGGGTCATCTGGGGTCTGCCCATGTATGGGGAAGGAAGGATTCAACATTATGTGCCAAAAATCCGAGAAAGCATACATGTAGACCCCTCCCCTTCATTTTTCAATTTCCCATTGTCAACAAAACCTTACACTGTTCAGATTTTGAATTCCAATAACCGTATCATCGAAGAAAAAGGTCAAGAAAAAGTCTTGATTATANGACCCTTCCCCTTCATTTTTCAATTTCCCATTGTCAACAAAACCTTACACTGTTCAGATTTTGAATTCCAATAACCGTATCATCGAAGAAAAAGGTCAAGAAAAAGTCTTGATTATAAGGAATGCCTGAAAACGTTTCAAATATATTCACTACTTCAACAAGAAAAAAATTACATGTTGAATAAGTAGTGGTGAAAATTTCACTCGTCGTAGTTCGTTGAAGCTCTTCAGTAGTTGATGCAAAAGTTGTGTATTCACTAGTGCTACTTTCAGTAATTTGTTTCAGAGTCGGTTGCTGTGAAACTGTCGTTTCATATGAAGTTTTCTCTATCTCCAATGTTGAACTTGAACTTTTTGTAGTTGTCGGAATCTCAATCGAAGACTCTGTTCTGGTAGATTCAGTTTTTGTCGGATTTGTCAAAGTTGTCTCAGCTAGTTTAGTGGATGTTCTAGGAGTGCTTGGTATAATAGTTGATCCATACGTTTCCTTTTCAGTAGTAGACACTGCCGATTCCCGTGTAGTTTTTTCAGCGTTTGTACTAACTGAAGGACTTTCTGTAGTTGACCTCGAACTTTCGAATTTCGTAGTTGTCACAAGTCCCACTGTTGTTCCTAATTTAGTGGATGTAGATGTTGATATAGGTATGCTCGTCTTCGACGTTGCTGCATTGCTACTAGAACTAAAACCTGGCATGTGTGATGTTCCTGCTGTAGGACTATAGCTTGGTTCGTAAGACGTTCTTCTTGTGGTTGAACTAAATATTTCCTCTCTGGTAGTTGTATTCGGTCTAGAGAATGTTGTTGTTTCGGTCGGTAATATAGTCGTTTTCACTGTAATTCTTTGTGTTGTTTTAATTGAACTAGATATACCGGGAGATGAGCTAAATTGTGATATTTCAGTTGTTTGTTGCGATTTACTCGACGACTCGTATTTAGAAGAAGCTTGAATGGTTGTTGAAATTTCCGGATTTAATCTTGTAGTTTGCTCTGTTGCTTCTGTTTCCTCACCAGTAGTCACGATTGGTATTTTATGAGTTGTACTCAAATTCTCCGGTTCTGTAACTATAGGTAAAGTTGTAGTTTCGGCCAAAACAGGTCCACTTGTCGTTTTTTCAGTCACCAAGAGCGTAGTTGGTATGTTTTCACGTGTTGATGTTTGAGTTGGTTTTTCTGAAGCTAGCTCAGTGGTTGGCTTCTTCTGTGTGGATGTTGCCAAAGTTGTTGGAGATGTTGGCTTTTTTGTTGTCAATTCAGTGAAAATTTGAGTGGTGGATTCTTTTACTGTCGAAGCATATGTGCTACCCTTTGATGTTGGTTTGGTAGAAACCGATCCCTGGATAGTAGATTTTGTTGTGGATAGTTTAGTAGTTGCTTGATTAAATATTGTTGTACTAGCCTCTTCCACTCCAATCGTTGTACTAATTTCTTCTACCTTGGTAGTCAAACTAGGAATAGTCGTCGTTTTCTTAGTCGTCTCTAATTTAGTAGTCGAAGTTTCTAATGTGGTAATGCTTCTAGTTGTAGTAGTAACAGTTGGTGTTGTTGAAGTATTGGTTGTTAAAGTTAAAGTTGATGTAGCTTTCTTGGTAGTAGGCGAAATTTTAATGGATGTAGATTCGAATATTGGGGTTTCAGTTGTAATAATAGTTGTTATTTCGTTTGTAGTTTTTGTTATAGGCTTTAGGGTGGTTGGTGTAGGTGTTGGACCTAGAAAATTTTAAGAGTATAGTTTGTTTCACCGATAGAAGGAAACATAGCAAATACACCCACAAAAATGGTTTTGCTCCCCTTCCTCCACAGGATATGTAACTTTTCACCAACCAAATTCAACGAGGTGACCTCCCCCTAAAAACTCGGAAGATGAAATTCCAAAATCTGCCAAAATCAATCTACAGGGTGCCAAAAATATCAATTTTTGCTCGATTTTTTAAATTTTCATCAAAATAACTAAATGGGGGGTTCTATGTGAGAAATAGATTGTGCGCATTACCGGTCCTTGCAAACGTTTCTGACCCTGTATTAGCCTATTTTCGCTTCAATACGCATCTCGTCTCTGAATCAGGGTTAGGGAAGCGTTTTCGGCAATTCACAATCGATTCCTTGCATAGAAAACCCACTATAAACACACTAAGAGACTGGTCCTGAGGTTACATTGTGACCAAACTAACTCACTGTGACTCAGTGCTTGCATAAGCAAGCACAACAGGTGTTAGTGGGTGTGCGATCTGAGGGGTTGTATGCTACATGGGGTTGGGTAGGGTGGACAGGATATAAAATTGTTAAGGGGATTGGTGTTACCCCCAATGTCCTTTTTGAACATCTTTTTTGGATTTCCCGTAACAGGTTATAAAATATCCTACTTAACGCTTTAACTATAGAATCAATATTATTTTGGCCTTGTGGAATAAGATCTACATTTGTTCCATTTGTGATATTATTATATGCTTTTGACATTTCATGGAAATCAATATCTAATGAGACTAATACCGTCTTATTTATACTTTTTATAACCGTTTTTATCAAGCTGCTTGTTTTATTCATATCAATTTCCATTTGTGAAAAATTACTAAATAAAAATAGGACTATTTTTTTATCTGGTTGTGGATTCAGAAGTCGAGACAGGAAGAAGAAAAATCCAAATCAGTCGGTTTCGAAATGAACCTGGGTTCAGATATCAATGAGTGCAGGCCCGTAGCAGTGTTAACTTGAGTACTCGCTTCACGGGTATTCGCAGTAGCAGGGTTGGGAAATAGAATTATCCGGATTTATCCGGTCTCGGGGAAATTGGGTAAATCCAGATTTCCCCGGATTTATCCGGGGAATTTTGGCAAAATCTTTTTTTGGCTGGGGAAATCTTTTTTCTCAGAATTACTTGGGTTTGAAAATTTTTTCGCCCTCACCAAGCCTCAGTGGAACATTGACTTCGTAAGGTCGCGAGTTCGAATCCCCTTGGAGCCAATTTGGAACCAAATTGGCTCCAAGCGGGATTTGAACCAGCGACCTTGTGGCCACGAAGTCGCTGCTTTGTCACTGCACCACAGAGGCTGGGTGAGGGCGGAAAAATGTTCAAACCCAAGTAATTCTGGGGAAAAAGATTTCGCCAGAATTCCCCCGGAGCAATCTGGATAAATCCGGGGAAGTCCCTTTGTTGGGATTAAAAATTATAACCCCTAATTTTGACGCATTTCTTTCAATTTTTTGACCCCGGAAAAAATTTTCAGAATTTTTCGATGCGCGCAATCGATTTCTCGCATAAACTTACCCCTAGGAAGTCACTTTCTAGGGATTTTCTGACAGAGATGCAGTCATTCTTACCCCCCCCCTTAACGTCATAATAGGGGACTATTATGATGATTGAAAATTTTTTCCAAAAAACTTGGGCAATAACATAATGGGGGGACCACTAGGAAAATTTTTTCGATTTCGAGGGAGGGTGCCGTGCCTCAGGTGCCCCAACGCGCGTACAGCCCTGAAGTCGGATATGGGGAATCGTTTGAGCCCGGTTTCGGAAAAATCGGAAGGTGGCAAGTTATTGTGTTCCTTGTAAGATCATCCAGACCAGATCTAGGGGGTCGGCCAGCCGATTGAGTGGGTCTCCGTAATTTTAGAACATTTTCAAAATATTTTTGGCGCTGATTTATTCTTACTTATAAAGATTTACATAAGAAATTTTCGACACGCTGGGCGCGTCGACCAAAAAAAAAGTCGCGAACTTAGCCGGGGGACCCTCTCATCGGACGCTCCCCCCCCCCTACCTTGCCCATGTATGCCCTAGGTCCATGTTGACCTATAAGTTAGTCTTTTTGTTAGATATTACCTGTATGTATGGTTATTGGGTAAAACAAGCATAAAACTTTTCTCTACAGTATTTCCATTACTAATGTATAAGTTTTGTTGAATTCTTTTTTGATATGTTATATTTTCTACTGACATAAATCTCTGTATAACACTATAATTTTTCTAACATATACAATTTTTATGAACATACTTATATTGACTTGGTTCAGTGCCATTCAGAGGTATACTTTGATTAATAATATATTTAGGCGCATTATTTATGAGATCATCAAGATCATTAGTTTCTTTGGTCCAAGATGAATTATAGGCATAAGTTAAAAATGATATATAGAGTGCACCTTTTGTGAAGCTTTTTTTTAGCCCATTAATAGTTCCTGTGATTATTTTCAACGTCTAAAATCTTTGATTCTATAGATCATTTCCAGACCTGTAGGATTGGGGTCAATTTCGGGGGGGGGGTCAAATAAAATTTTTGTCATAAACATAAGATGACCATTAGGAAAATGTTTTCATTTTTCAATTTCGAGGGAGGGAAGCATCATGCCCTAATGCCTTAAAGATGTCCAGATCTCGATTACACGTCAAAATGTCGACTGTCCCCTTGCCCTTCTAGTCAGCCACCTACCCCCCCCCTGCTACCCCTTTTCCTACACCATTGAGGGTACTCCGACTTCAATTCGGGAGCCTAGATCTAGACCATCTATTCACGTATGCCCCTTTGCCCATGTAGTCAGGCTTACATCATTTAACCCTTCAATAGAACCACTTTTATTTTGATAACCAACACAAAATGCCATTGTAAGATGCTCTATTATAAGTGGTACCGATGTAGTAGTAGGTATAGAAGTAGATATTGGAAATGTTTGAATACCTAATTTATAAAGTTTTTGGCAAAATAGTTCTCGATGAGGCTATGGCGCCATAATAATGCCAATGATGGCCTGTTTGCGGTTCCGGTTCCTGATGTGGACCGGAACCGCAAAAATTTTTTGGATGAAACATGACCCGAACAAATTGATCAAATTTTCGTCAAAATTTCATTTTTTGAGTCAAAATTTGATACTTTTTTGGTAATTGTCGGCAATTTTGAGCGTATGCGTGCCCCGATTCGCCAATACAATAATTTTTCTTAAAGGACCAGTCCAGTAATTTACAATCATATGAAAAAATGATATATTCGGAGAGATCATGAAAAATGGAGCATTGTTTGTTTTTACGGCATGTTCTGAATCGTTGTAGTTTTCGAGATAATTGCGTTTGAAATTTTGAATTTGTATACAAGCTCTTCGTTGTAATACACAAACTTTTTTGAATTTGTTGCGGAAAAATCGATTTTTGCATCGATTTTTTAAATTTTCATAAAATGAACATTGTAGCAATTTGTATAGCTAAATGAACGAACAAAATGACACCAAAATTATCCAATTTGAACATTGTTTTGGGTTATTGAAACGAAAACATGAATCAGAATTTTCGTTTCAATAACCCAAAACAATGTTCAAATTGGATAATTTTGGTGTCATTTTGTTTGTCTCATTTAGTTATACAAATTGCTACAATGTTCATTTTATGAAAATTTAAAAAATTGATTCAAAAATCGATTTTTCCGCAAAAATTCAAAAAGTTTGTGTATTACAACGAAGAGCTTGTATACAAATTCAAAATTTCAAACGCAATTATCTCGAAAACTACAACGATTCAGAACATGCCGTAAAAACAAAAAATGCTCCATTTTTCATGATCTTTTCGAACATATCTTTTTTAATATGATTGTAAATTACCGGACTGGTCCTTTAAATTACTTTCGCTTTGATGTTTCCTATTCAACAATACTATAGCCAATATAACACCAACAATAAACAAAACTATCACAATAAATAATATCAGAAACCATAGCCAATACCGCCTCATAATTTCAATGATGTTTCTTTTATTATTACTAACTTCAGAGATATGAATATCAAAGCGTCTATAGTCCCACACATCATCAACCTCCGAAATATTATCAATAGAGTTTGGAGAGGACATAAAAAGCAATTTTTTATTGATTATATTTTATGGGAAAAAATTAAATTTTACAACCATGTAGGTGTTTCTGAAATTATTATATTTGGATTAGGTATTTTAGGCGTTTCTTTTTTATTTGTTATCTAAGTGAATAATCCTTTTGGTTTATCAATTAGGAAGGCTTGGTCTTGATTTATGTGGGAGCTAATAATGTTAATGCTGTGTAGTTTGAGTGGAGGCGATAGCATCCAGGTTTAAGAAACATCAGGATCGTTTGATGTTTCGAAACTTAACATTTCGAACTTTTTTATATTTTTGAGAATTTCTCCGGAAATACAAAGCCAATCCTAATAGTTTTGGTTAGAAAGCTGGATTTCGTGGCAATCAAATGACACCAAAATCATGTCATAATTTTTTGAGGAGTTATTGCATAATTAGTACAAAATGCCAGTTTTTTCGACATTTTTTACTAATTATATAATAACTCCTCAACCAGAAAGAGTTATGGCATGATTTTGGTGTTATTCGATTGCTACGAAATCCAACTTTCTAACGACACCAAAACTATCAAGATTGGTTTTGTATTTCCGGAGAAATCCTCAAAAACATAAAAAACGTTTCGAAATGTCAACTTTCGAAACATCAAACGACCGTTTAAGGTGGGCTCTGGTATACTAGTTAACTAGCTCACCTTAATTTTTTTTGTTACTAGTTAACTTTAGGTGCCCTATCTAAATGTTTTTTTTCAAAATTGTCTAAAATTTGCATTTTTTTTAAACATAAATATCCAAAATTTACCGAAATTTTTATAAAATGTTGATTTTTGGTGAAAAATGACAAATTTTGTTCATTTTTGTTAAAAAAAAGGANAATATCCAAAATTTACCGAAATTTTTATAAAATGTTGATTTTTGGTGAAAAATGACAAATTTTGTTCATTTTTGTTAAAAAAAAGGAAATTAAAAAATCATTGAATGGGGATACCTAATGTTAACTAGTACCGGGGCACTTTCACAAACATACATACACAAGGAGGGGTTGTGCACCTCCATCAATTCGTCGTATCGAGCGATCAATTCGTATTCGACCGGCATTCGTATTTGGCCGGCAATCAATTCATATTCGACCAACTTGCACCCCCCCCCTTCTTGTGCATGTATGTTCACAAAAAAAGGTCTTTTCAAGTGGAAAATTTATATATATAATTTGTCAATAAAATGTTCTTTTGTTTTGTTCTTTTGTTCTACAAATAATTTCCTTATCAATGAACAAAGCACCCACATTTCAAAGTCCTTGAGCCACACCTATAAATGCATAAAATTCTTTTTTTATTAAACAAAATACAGCGATATAGTAAAGTCTGGTAAAAAGAATGTAAGAAGGGTGTGCTCTGGCATGCCGATCTGCATTTCGAATTATATAGGTCTAGGGAGTCAATGAAATTTGAGAATCCCTCAATTCCATCAGAGCTATATTAAAGGACGAGTCCAGTAATTTACAACCATATGAAAAATGATATATTCGGAAGATCTTGAAAAATGGAGCATTTTTTTACGGCATGCTCTGAATCGTTGTAGTTTTCGAGATAATTGCGTTTGAAATTGTAAATTTGTGTACAAGCTCTTCGTTGTAATACACAAACTTTTTTGAATTGTTTGCGGAAAAATTTTTGCATCGATTTTTTAAATTTTCGTAAAATGAACATTGCAAGCTCTTCCTCCATTGTGGTAAACGGTCGACGGCCTCGCCACTGCATCACATAGGCTTAATTAGATTCAAACAAAGTTAGACCTTGTTACAAAGGAAAAACCTTAAAAGCTCCGTAGCCAAAATTTTTTCTTTTGGTTCGGATCCGAAATATATGCCATAATTGTTTTCAGGCCGAGTACTTTCAAACCCACTAGGCCTCTTGTCAAGATGAACGCTTCCTATGTTGAGCATTCCTTGTAAATTAAATCTAGTAGATGTCAAAATCATGTGTATCAGGGAGTGTTTTCATGCTTCGAGAATGCGTGCAATCGATTCCCCGTATAGAAAACCCCTAGACAGCCGCTTTTCCGGTTAACATTCGAATTATTTACATTTTCGCTTCAATACACCCACCCCTTCCTTGAATCAGGATCAAAGAAGTGTTTTTTTTCTTCAGGAATGTGCGCAATCTATTCCCCGCATAAAATTACTCCTTGGCAAATTTGTTTATTTTTGAACAAAGCAAAAAGAATTGGCTCCAAGCGGGATCGATCCCGCGGGCCCAACGTTGCTTAACATGCCAGATCATACGGGATCACATTCTACTGGAGTCGGGAATAAAAATGTGTTATTGTTTTCTGATAAAATTGACTCATTTTTAAAATTTACTGATAACAATCAAAATTTCCACCTTTGGGCCAAACTCAAATTTTTCATCTATGGTTAATTTTCATGAATCATTGATTATAAAAATTCCTATATGTCTAATTAAAATTATGTCAACTAAAAATAGTAGTAATTTGTTCATGGCCATATTTTTGTAGTTTGATGGCGCAAAGACACAAAAACATGCGTATATAAACTGGTCAACTTAATGGTTTCAATATGACTCATTTTTGGTAAGAATTAAAACAGGGAAGTTGTTTATGCAATTGGGCGAATTTGTCTTATTTTTGATATTTTTAAAAGTTGGGATAACTTATAAAGGCATAAATAGCTTTGTAAGTTGAAAAATAAATGAAGTTTATTAGATTCTACTTGATGATTTTGAAGATGAAATTTTTTATGGTTGTGAAAATTTTGTTATTTTTTATTTTAATGGTTGGTGCTAGTGGATGGAATTATGACCCAACTTGTTTTAGCAGTAAGTTGATTTCGCATTTTAAAAAAATCAATTTTTAGAATTTGAGTGATAGCCCCCCCCTCCAACCCCTAACAGCCCCAGCCTAGTAAAAAAAATCAAAATTTTCCAGAAATTTCAAATTCAAAAAACAAGCTCGGATTCGATTTCAGCATATTCAAACTATAAAACACGTAACGTCTGTATGTTCGGACTAAAATTTGATGGTGCGATCCAAACTGGTCTATCGATATACAATGTGAAGAGGACGGAATTCTAAAACTTTTGACACAAAAATCGATGGAGTACGCTTTCGGCTATGCTGATTTCGAATCTGGGGCCATTTTTTAATTTAGCCATTATCCAATGAATTCAAAATTCCAATATGATTTTGACCCAAAAAATAATTTTTTAAATTTAGATTGTATGAATATTTGTGAAACCACTGCCCCAGATGAATATATAAGATCAGGGTGTGCTGCAGCGTGTGCATCAATTTGTTAGATAATCCATGCCCAGCTTTAACCCTACCCAGCTGGGGAGTCTGGCCGAATAGGCGACGCTAGAGGGCAATGCGAAAAAAGTCTCCTTGGGAGACCAAGGGGATTTTGATCCTTCCCGAAATGGAATCCTAGCGTCGCCTAGACTCTCTCCTTGTTCACCTGTGTCCCAGATTAAAAAATTTTTCTATGAGCTTTCAATTTTTCTGCCTTTATTTGCCTTTTATCATCATCTCAAAATACGTGTATTTTTTTCAAAAATTTACTAGTCAAATTTTTGCTTGTACATATTTGATATAAAATAATTTGATATAAATATATTTTCTTAACATTTATAAAAATCATTTCTGATTCAAAATAGCTTCAATCTTGTTGATGCATGACATACAAAGACCCTTGTCCGCCCATAAACTAAAAGATTTTGTAACTGTTCTCACATCGATACCACTTCTTCTAGGAGCTAAAAAAATTTTTCCACTGTGGAAATGTAGATTGGGGGGGGTTTCTATAAATTTTTAGATTTGGAGGAAAAAGTTTTAGAAAATTTTCTATTTTCTTCAAAATCTGGCTAGAAAAGCGTGTTTTCGACTCAAAAACGTGTCTCGAAAAATCCTACAGCCCCAGAACCCACCCTGAATCAGGATTAAAGAAGCATTTTCATGACTTAAAAATGTGCATAATCGATCCCTCACATAGAAAAACCCCACAAAACATGTTTCTGGCCGATTTTGGCGTTTTTGGGGTGTCTCAACTTCTTGCAAATTTGGCCAGTCGTAGCCTTTAAAAACTATAGAAAAGTTGATTCATTATTAATTTTTGATGTGTCAAATTAGCTCTATGGTTTTCGCATTCGAATTTTATCACGAGTTTTCGCAAAACGAATTTTAGCACATTCGCTCTAAAAACACTACTTCGTCAGATTCTTTTTTATGATGATGCAAGCGTGATTTCGCACAATAAATCCAGTTTAACATAAAAATGAATTTCAGAAATCCATAAAAAAACACCTGACGTAGTAGTGTTTTTAGAGTGGATGTGCTAAAATTCGTTTTGCGAAAATTTGTGTGGCAAAATTCGAATGTGAAAAGTCTGAAGTAATTCGTTTTGAAAAATCATAGAGCAATCAAATTCCGATCTCTAATGTTTATCTATAAAAATGGTAGAAATTAAGAACGTTTTCAATAATTTAACAAATAAATATTCCACTGCTTACTAACAGTATTACAATTTGTTATTTTTAAAATTTTGCAATAAAATAGTTTAATAAACACGAAACAAAAATTATGAATGAAACGCAAAACATAACTCACAATTAATTTTTTTTGTTAAACCCACAAACATATAATTCACACATCGCAGCAAATAACAACATTTAAAAAAATAATTTAAAGCCTAGAACAGATTCGGGAACGTTGGCGAATAATTGTCCGGCTTCGTCGGCGAAAAGTTGCAATGGAGATAGTTGATGGCTAGAGTTTCGTTAGACTTAGTCGGCTGATGTTCATCATCTTGTCCACTAAGGACAACGGAATCTGGAGTCATATTAAGGTTTTTTAACGACTGGCTAAAAAAGAACTTTTGCTTTTAGATTTAAAACAATCAATTTTGACTCCAAAGTTGGATTTTTATATTTGATTAAAATTTTTCGAAATTTAATGTTTTAAGATAAAAAATCTATTATTCATGAATTTTAACAATCAGCAGAAGTCAGTGATTGATTTTAACCAGAGGTATCATTTTTACTTATTTTTAAGAATTTTACTTATATTTGAACTTGTTAAACTTAAATTCTGAATTTTACTTATATAAAACTTAAATTCTGAAAATTTTTTAAGCAGCTTAAATTTTCTTAAATTTTATTTTGTTTAAATGGCCATTTTTCAATAAAATTTTTCAAAAATTGTAACTAAGTATTTTCAGTAATAAAACGTTTTTTAGAAAAAATTTCGCACTTGCAGGCGAAAAAAACAACACTTTCATCAAATTAACTTTTTTATATCAAATTTGCAATTTTCACCAAAAATTGAATTTTTCTGACCATTTCATCTTAAAAACAAGCATTTTCAAAAATTTTCTGAAAGGCACTGGTATTTTGTTTATAATGATGATTTCAACACAAAAAACTTTGATCTGGCGACCAAAAAAGGTCGCCAAAAATTTCGGGTAGAACTCCCTACTATATAAAATTTGATTTTTCAGTTACGGTTACGAATACAGTAATCGATCAGATTTTTTTCGGTTACGGCTAAAAAAATTGTTTGAAAAATGCTTGTTTCTTGTTTTAAGCATTTTTCAACAAAAAAAAATTATTTTTTTTTAGCCGTAACAGAAAAAAATCTGATCAATTACTGTAATCGTAACCGAAAAAAATTCTGATCGATTACTGTATTCGTAACCGTAACCGAAAAATCAATAATCGTTTAGTAATCATAACTGTATTCGAAAAACCGTAACCGAAAGATCACTGATTCTGAAAAACTTAAAACAGGTTCCGCGATAGAATCGAGCTTTGAGACGAAGGGCATGGCACAAAAAATTTTTCATCGCTGAACGAAAATTCAGGTGGATATTCTGATAGAACTCACCGAGTTATGCAACTTTAGTTCTGGGCTCCCGATCCGGCGACCTTTCCCCTTGGCGCTATGGCCCCTAGAAGTTGGTGGAAAAAGCCAAATTTTTACCAAACTTGGATCGGCTCTAAGTCATTAAGTCTTTTAGCTTTTGACAAACGGTCTTTTGCATTTTGTAGCTAGAGATTGGGGCTCCATTTTATGCCAAGACCACCTTGGCCCCAGACACTCACATAATTTTATACTTGGCCAAATATCCAAAAATACCCCAAAAATTGACTCCCCTCTCGCGGAGTCAAAGTACCCAAAGTACCCTTAAACATTCAGACCACAACTCGAAACTTTCCAGAAAGATAGCTCTATATATGGGGAACGTTTATGCAAAAAATCAAAAAAATTGAAGGACCCTTAAAAATAGTTTCA
>OZJO01000712.1:18509-36047 GCA_900406225.1 Acrobeloides nanus | reverse complement strand
GGTCCAAAACCTTGAGTTTCTTGCGCTGGAACTACGCCCTCATCAACAGGGAAGAGCGTGCCACATGAGGCGAGCCATGCTTTGGGTCATTGTCCTGCATGAAAGTCCATCCGCGACGAAAAGTTCGCCTCGAAAACGGAAGCATATGGTTCTCGAGAGCATCACAATAGTCCGCCGCCTCGACAATTTCATCGGCACAAACCAGTGGACCGACTCCAAAGGCATAGAAACAGCCTTAAGAGGCGTTGTCAATGAAGGAACCCCAAGAAACCCACTTGCCCCGTTCTATGATGTTTCCACCACCGTGTTTCACCGTCGGAACCACGTGTTCCAGAAAGGAAGAATGCGGAGGAATGCGGAACTATCACAAATACATGGTTCCGACGGTGAAACACGGTGGTGGAAGCATCATAGTATGGGGTAAGTGGGTTTCTTGGGGTTCCTTCATTGACATCGCCTCTTAAGACTGTTTCTATGCCTTTGAAGTCGGTCCACTGGTCCGTGCGGATGGAATTGTCGAGGCGGCGGACTATCGTGATGCTCTCGAGAACCATATGCTTCCGTTTTCGAGGCGAACTTTTCGTCGCGGATGGACTTTCATGCAGGACAATGACCCAAAGCATGGCTCGCCTCATGTGGCACGCTCTTCCCTGTTGATGAGGGCGTAGTTCCAGCGCAAGAAACTCAAGGTTTTGGACCACCCGTCGCAAAGCCCTGATCTGAACCCCCATCGAGTACCTCTGGGAGGAACTCAAACGACGCGCCAAGGGCAAAAAGTTCCGAAATAAGGACGAGGCTTAGGAGTTTTACCGTACTGAGTGGGAGAAGACTCCCGAAGAGACTTTGAAGAAGCTCGTGGACTTCATGCCGCGTCGTTTAGCTGAGGTGATCCATTCTAAGGGTTATCCAACCCAATATTAGGTGTTTATTATCATTTTGTTGTTGAATTTGTCGAGTTTTGTTTGCTTAAATCTTATTATTCCAAACTTTTGGTCCTTTTCAAAAATGGACCTTCGAATGCAATTCGTTAAAAACGAAGAAATTTCTTATTCGCGTCATCTTTTTCCTATTTTTCGGTGGAATATGCATAGAAATTTCATAAAAACCCATTTTTGAGTCTATCGGCAATAAATCTGGCGAAAAACTTGGAATTTCTGAAAATTCGATGCATTATTCCAAACTTTTGACCTGTACTGTAGCTATAAAAAATTGCTATAATGTTCATTTTATGAAAATTTAAAAAATCGATGCAAAAATCGATTTTGTCGCAAAAAATTCACAAAAGTTTGTGTATTACAACGAAGAGCTTGTAACAAATTCCAAATTTCAAACGCAATTATCTCGAAAACTACAACAATTCAGAACATGCCGTAAAAACAAAAAATGCTCCATTTTTCATGATCTTTCCGAATATATCATTTTTTCATATGGTTGTAGATTACTAGACTGGTCCTTTAAAGCACGTTTTTATTGCCTATTCCCCTATAATATACAAAACATAAAACAACACTATTTATCGATTGTCGACATTTTTCTTGAAGCTATCGATGCCTTTTTCGATACATATGAAACTCTCGATGCTCTTCTCTTCTTTAGGCTTTCATCATAAGAGTCCCAGTGATCCAACTTTTTCGGAAATTGAGTATAATCCATAACAATACAAGAAAGTGAATATCTTCTCATAGCTTCTATTTCATGTTCTTCATTTTCTTCGTCGAATTCGATTTCCGCCCAAGGTTGTTTTTCAGAAGAGCCCCAAATGGTGAAAAAAACGGTCGCAAGGAGGGCGATACAGGCAGATATCTAAAAACAATTGGAGGTTGATAAGTAGAAGAGAAAAGTACCTCAAAAATATACGCCCATGGGTTCGAATATTTATACTTGTCAACTAGAGTAAAAGTCATGACTTTGTTCAAAATGCTGAAGAAATTAACAAGTGCGTAGGAAATTCCTGCAATGGTACCGGAATAGATTGGAGCAAGTTGGAGTAAAGCAGTGAAAACTCCAGGAATGTGCAAGCCTAAATTAGAAGTTGAGAGAGAAAATAAAGAGAGAAAAAACTCACCAGCAAAAACGTTAGCACCACATAAGAAAATCACTGCAAGTATTTCATTATTTAAAAATGGAGTTATTGCCAAAGTTATTCCAAGTCCGAGAGAGCCGACAAAGTTGAATATTTTTACGTTCGACGTCTGGGAGATGACAAAACGGCCTGAAATTAGGCGGATAAACACCAAGTCTTGCTACTGTACCTTGCTTTCTTGATCCGATATAAGAAGAAAGGGCAGAAGATACAGTTTTTGAGGTCCAAAATGCGAAAGAAAGACCAGCATTAATATAGCCAAGTTTTAGATCGTTCATTTGATAGCTACTATGAAGGTATTGAGGCAAAAGCTAAAAAGTCGTGAATTTTGGGATGAAAATAAGCATTTTAGGCGCTTATCTGAGTAGTTTAAAGGCTTAAGGGGCGTCGGAACTTTCTGCAGTCTCATTCCTTCAAGAGGAGCTCAGCTCAGAAAGGGTTCAAGCCATACATGGCCAAAGGGGAGGGGGAGTCTCCCCCCTAACCAAAGGGGGAGGCAGGGATCGCACAAACAGCTACGCTGCTTGGCTTTCGAGCTTAAGCTCTCAAATCAAGCCTAAGCTCGAAGAATACTGAGCTTTAAACGGTTTATTCACGGAAGGGTGCTCCTCGGGGTTCTTTTCAAAATGTGCACTATACTCAGAAAAATTACCGTCAAAACTAGAACCATGGGATATTCATGACATATTATCCCCCAAATTGCGGCATGCAACGGTTTTGAAGTTATCATAGCCATCCACGGAGTCTTTAATCCCCCTTTTCTTTTATCCAATCCACTGACCTCTGTCCTTTCTTCAATGAATTCCTTTTCTTTCTCACTAATGCATAATTGTCCTTTCGGCTCATCAGCTGATAAAAGCAACCAAATCACAAGAACTCCGCCCGCGATAGCTGAAGACAAGTAGAAGTTCACTTGCCATGTGCTATGATAACATAAATAACCACCAAGGAAGAAAATTGTAACGGAACCTAAAGAATGAAGGTAGCGTTTAGGATCATACAGAGTGGCACAAGGGTTCGGAGAATATTTTTTAGAACACAAGCAATTAACCTTTTAGGCCGGGTCAGAAAAACTGCACCATTTTTAGTTTATAAAAAAATAGACCCAGGATTGTTCCATTTTTTTGAAAATTCACCCAAGTGTAGGGATGTTACATGCCAAAATAGAAAAAGTGGTCAACACCATGCTAAAACGTGGCATTTTTTGTTGAAAATCGAAATTTTTGCTCAAAAATTGAATTTTTTCTCAAAATCGAATTTTTGGGTCAAAAATCGAATTTTAGTTAAAAAATCGAATTTTTTTCTCAAAAATCGAATTTTGGTTGAAAATTTGAATTTTTTGTGAAAAATTGAGTTTTTGATCAAAAATCGAATTTTTGCTCAAAATTTATTGAAATTATTGGTCCTAATGAATTTGATCTTTTCTTTAAAAAACGTCCAACAACGGGGCAAAAAATCCAAAAACGTGGCAGCGTGGCAAAAAGTCCAAAAACGTGACAAATGCCACGTTTTCGTGGCAATGTAACATCCCTACCCAAGTGCCTGCCCATGGATGTTTAGGATGATTTAGAAATACTCTGATATTTGGCTCCACAGCAGGACTTTCCCTTAAAAAGAGCCCAACACTTTTTGGGATGGTGCCAGATGGTGGACTCCAAGCTTGAAAATCGACTAAAACCTACCGATTTGTCTTCCCCCTGTGATCAACCCAATAGCAAACGGCCTTTCTTTGGGAGGGAACCACCTCGTTATCATTGAACTTGAGCTGATTTGAAGTAGCATGTCGGCGATTCCGACTAAAAGACGGCCAAATATGCCAAATAGAAAGGCTTTATGGGATAGAAGAGGTACAACAATGTTGCTTATGACGACAAGAGAGATGGAAATAGCGATAGTCCATTTTCGGTTGAATCTGTCTAGATAGTTCCCAGCTATTAGCACGATGAGAACACCAGCATTTTGACCAGAGAAGAAGACACCTAGAAATGAAAGGTAGATGGAAGATCTAACACAAAACTAATCACCTTCTTGTGTGGAGCTCCAATTCAAGTAATTATCACTCTCGGTCAAATTCATCTGTTTCATAGAGGCCTTGCTCCTCAACATGCAAACATTGCTAACAGAAATATTATTCGTAGAAACCGAGATTGCCATAAAACAAAGCGCTAATAATATGGCCATTAAAAATCTAATCGACGGGAAAATTCGAGCCTTTTCTCTAATTGATATATCCAGTGATGTGTCAACGTTTTCTTCTTCGCTTATCGTTTTCACAGAAACGTTATCATCAAAGTCAATTGAGTAGAAATTTTCAAGTTTTCGATCTAATTCCGGTTTTTTCTTGATAGAAGATTTTTCTGGGGCAATTTTAGACATGTCTTAGTCTAGCCTGGGACAAAAGTCAGCAATAAAAGTACACTTGAAGAAGATTCAAGACGGGTCAAAATGAAGAACAAATAGTAAGATTCGTGAAAGCATACAAAAATTTAGATTCTTTCCTTTTTTGAATGAACAGAAAGAACTTTTTATATGGCAAATCTTGAAAAGATCAAATACCAAAAATTCGAAGTATTTGCATCTATAGATAAGAAGAAATCATTTCCATAAGCATGATGAACTACGAAAAGAACTATCCTGCATAATGATACGTGGGCTTAAAAAAATCTGAACGTATAAGTTGACGTAATAAAAAGATTTAGTGATATTATTTTTTTATGCGAAACGGAAGTGGAAGACAGAAAGAGGATTTCGATTAGATTGTCTTATCGAATTAATCGACCGATTGACCAATCGATCCCGCTAAAATACGTGGGGTATAATCGTGTTGATATTTCTATCACGAAGGTCATTGCTTATAACACATTGTGGTTTTTCTTTTATCAGACTTAACGGTCCAGATTAGAGTTTCCACGTGGGGAATTTTCAAAATGGTGGCATTTAAATTATTTGCAAAATTCTGTTAGCAAAAAAGGTGGAATTAAAGGAAATTTTTGGATAAACAGGTAGCAAATTGACAAAAAGGTAGGGAAACTACTCAAAATCCCAAATTCATTTAAAATTTACATTTTTTGATTCTGAATTCGGACTCTGAATCCTGATTCAGAAATCTGAATCCAAATTCCGGATTCTGATTCTCAATCTGGATTCTGAATTCGGATTCTGAATTAGGATTTGGATTCTGAATCTGGATTCTGAATTTGTATTCTAGATTCGGATTCTGAATCTAGACCCTGATTCAGGAAAATAGATGACCTTCTGCGTTTAGACAAAAGCCCCCACCGGCCCCGAGGCCTCGACCCCTTTTTCTACCCCTACCTAAAATAACCCAATTTTTAGAAAAATCTAATTTGGAATCTTCTTGGGTTCAATGAATTATGTGTCTCACGACTAACTCCTATGGATAACGGTGGCTTTGGCCCTGGTTGGGTTTTGGGAAGTAAGGAATTTGATTTTTTTAAAGGATTAGACATCTTTTTAGTGCGCTTCGGGAGTCGATTCCCCGCATGGAATTACCCCCAGAAATATGATTTTGAGGGAGAAATTTCAAAATTTTTCGATTTTCGCTTCAATACACACATCTATTTTCCTGAATCATGGTCAAGGAAGCATTTTCACGCTTCGGGAATGCGCGCAATCGATTTTTCGTGTTGATTCTCCGCCTAGAAAAACCTAAGAATCGACGGTTTTCTCATAAAATCCGAAAATGTTCGATTTTCGCTTCAATACACCCACCATCTTCCCTAAAAGGGTCAAGGAAGCATTTTCACACTTCGGGAGTGCGCGCAATCGATTTTTCGCATTTTTTTTACCCCTAGAACCGCCATTTCAAAAAAATTTTTTCTGGTCGAGATCTGACCCTAAAGTGGTCCCCCTTTAAAGAATAACTAATAAATTTCACATCACGTGCTTTAACATTTTCATGTTTTTTCAATTTCCATTTGGCATCAGATCAGCTATTTCGCATAAAACCAAATATTACAAAGCATTAATCACACGGTTTGGATCATTTTCAACCCACAATTGCCGAGTTTTGAGAGAGAAAAAACGAGGGCGGATAATAGTCGTACATCTTTTGATGAAACTTATGTGAAAGGTGACGTAAAATATTGTTGGGGATATTGAAAATAAAAAAATGGTACAACAATGTGAAAGAAAATGGGCGGTCGTTGTATTCAAATTTTCTTTACAAATTGGTTCTCATATATAGATGCCTCTTTTAATTTTGGGGTCGAAAATTTGGAGGAGAATATTGATGGTAGAGTTTTTTTGTAGTGGGTTATCAGAGTGGATTTAAGGTCTACATTTTTAGCGCTTTCTTTCACTTTCAATGAAGGAGGCGCTAAATTCGATTTCTGGCAAAAATTCGATTTTTTGGTCAAAATTCAATTTTTTGACAAAAAATCGATTTTGGCCAACTTTCAAAAAGTTGTCAATCTTTGTTGATATTCTTTATTCATTTCCCTTTTACAACAATTTTCCGAAAAACTCCTCCATGAATGATTCAGCAAAAAAGATGTGTGTGTGTGGTTGTAATTTCATGTAAATTTTATGCGTAGAACATACCGCCACCGCATATTTTTGAAAGCTTCATCGAAGATAACTGCGTGGTCATGAATTTCTATCACAAGATGCTATGCTAATGGTAGACATGTGCTTGGCAGAAAAAGACTGTCGACCGACTTAGCGCATATCGTTTTTACAACCTTTTTATGCATGTTCACTATGCAAAAAATAATAAATAAAAAGCGACTTGTCTCCAGCTTTCTTACTCCATTTTGTAATTTTTTCCTATTCATCTTTACGGAGCTACTACACAATAGGGGCTACCCACGTGAAAATGTGGACATGACCCCATATAGGGATGTTACATGCCAAAATAGAAAAAGTGGCAAACACCATAGCAAAATGTGGCATTTTTTAGTTGAAATTTTTGCTCAAAAATCAAAATTTGGATCATTTTTGCGACTTTTCGCTTCAATACACAGACCTTCCTGAATCAGGGAAGCATTTTTTCGCTTCAAAAATGTCAAATTCGGATTCCCCGCATATTTTTACCCCATAGAGGTGTCATTTTCAGAAAAAAGTTTTCGAAAATTTTTTCACGTAGGTGCCCCCCTTATTGTGTAGTAGTTCCCGACTTTTTAAAGATAAACTTTGACTTTTTCGGTCGACTACTTCATGGTGATTTTTATTTTTACCTTTTTATTTTTAGATTGGGCTTCAATTTATTGATATCCATAAAAACCCCACTTATCTATTTTTCTATCGATTTTATATCAATTATGAGTTTGTCGTCAAAAATTTTAATAACCATATGTAAGCTTTATTTAAATGACCCTGATTCAGGGGGCCACGAAAATGGATTTCTTTAATAGCATATCTTGTAGAGCATAAAATTTCGAGCAACTTTGGTCAATCAAGTTATGTGTTTTGAGCTAAAGGATTTTTATGTTGTTAAAATTTTTCCAAGTATTCGTGTCAATCACAGTTGCACAGACCCCGGTTGAAAATTTTTGTTTTTATGACCCACCCACCCGTCTACAGATTGGCGACCTTTTTTGGGGGGGGGGGAGGTAGGCCATCGGTCTCTGGCACCGAAGTCGGTCCGGGGACCGATGACCTACCCCCCTCCATCCCGTGACGCATGACCTACCCCACCCCACACCATGACCTACTCCCGGTAAAATTTTACTGGGGTTGTGCAACTATGTTGTCACAACGAAATTCAAATTTTATATTTTTTACAAATGTTAACGTTTTCAAAAATAGACATAGAATACTTTTTTATAACTCTATGAGGCGAATAAAATGGCACCAAAATTATCCAATTTGAACATCGTTTTGGGTTATTGAAACGAAAATCCTGATCCATATTTTCGTTTCAATAACCCAAAACAATGTTCAAATTGGATAATTTTGGTGTTATTTTATTCGTCTCATAGAGTTATAAAAAATATTCTATGCCTTTTTTGAAAACTTTAACATCTGTAAAAAAATGGCAAATTTGAATTTCGTTGTGTATTGACACGAATACATGGGAAAAGTTTAACAACATAAAAATCCTTCAGTTCAGCTCAAAACACATAACTTTATTACTTAATTTTCCAGGATTTTATACTCTACAAGATAGGCTGTAGAAAATCTACAAGGTGGGGGAAAAAGTGGCTTTTTAAAATTTGTTGGAATTGTATTTTTGCGACTTTTAGCTTCAATACACAGGCCTTCCCTGAACCAGGGCAGCGTTTTTTGCTTCGAAAATGTCAAATTCGAATTCCCCGCATGTTTTTACCTCTAGAGGGGTCATTTCCAGAAAAAATTTTTGAAAAATTTTTCACGTGGGTGGCTCCCTTGTTATGTAGTAGCTTCAAAGATTTGTAGTTTTGCTGATTTTTTGCTCTCAAAAATTTGGCATTTATTCAAAAATGTAAGCAACAAAATTTTTATCAATGTGTTCTAAATATTGTAAAATCGTTCGGAAGCAATGGAAACACAAATTTTAATGTTAAACAATTTTCACATGTTATATTTTCCGGAGAAAATTTTCTTGTTGATCAAACGCGAATGTTTTCTCTCACGCAAACGATAAAATATTCAAAACATAAGTTGGTATGCGAGTCGCGATAATGGATTTTTACAACGAAATTATGAAGGAAAAAAATTGGAGCTACTACACAATAGAGGGGCCACCCACGTGAAAATTTTTTCTGGAAATGTCCCCTCTAGGAATAAAAACATGCAGAGAATTCGAATTTGACATTTTCGAAACGAAAACACACTTCCTTGATTCAGGGAAAAAATTCAAAATTTGCTTAAGAATCTAATTTTTGGTCAAAAATCAATTTTTTTCGAAAAATTCAATTTTTGCTTAAAAATACAAATTTTGGGGTCAAAAATCAATTTTTCAAAAAAAACAATTGTGGGTGCCGGAAACCGTTGGTTAAAACTAATTTCTAGGCGATAAATCGATTGCGCGCATTCCCGAAAATTGAAAATGCTTCCTTGACCCTGATTCAGGGAAATAAGAGTGTGTATTGAAGCGAAAATATGAAATCTAAAATTTTCATATTTTCGCTTCAATACACACTTTTATTTCCCTGAATCAGGGTCAAGGAAGCATTTTCAANAAAGTCGGTTTTTAGAAGAGAAATCTAAAATTTTCTTATTTTCGCTTCAATACACACCCTTATTTCCCTGATTCAGGGTCAGGGAAGCATTTTCAAACTTCGGGAATGCGCGCAATCGATTTGTCGCATAAAATTAGGAGTAGTAGGATCATTTTTTGCAAAAATTCAAAAAAAAATTTTCGCTACCGACGTACCGTAATTTTACCCCCCCCCTCTTTAATATACATGCATCCGAGTAATTTTATAAATGTCAAATTCGGTCTCCCCGCACATTTTTACCTCGTTTTTAGGCAAAAATCGCATTATTGCGACTTTTCGTTTCAATACACAATACGCCTTCCCTGAATCAGGAAAGCATTTTTCGCTTCGAAAATGTCAAATTTAGACTTAAAAAAATAAATTTATAGCAATATTTTTGTCACTTTGCTTACTGTCAAATGCTTTACGTGGAGCATTGTATAGAAGTGGAAGAGCTGAAAGATCGAAACGAGATTATGAAACTAGAGTGCCTTTGAGATTTTTACAAGGTCAACAAGTAAATCTCGTGCTTCCCCATCAACAAAATTTTTTTCTAAATTTAGGAATTCCTCCGTTTTGGCAGAAGCTTTGAGCCCAGTGACTTCAGCTTGCGGACTCAACGTGGTGCTCCGGACAACGAGCCGAATTCTATCGATGCTGATGAAGGCCAGATTTTACGCTTCGGAAGAAGAAGATAGTGAAAATTAGAGATCATTCGAATTTTTTTATACCAAAATTGACTCATCTAGGGTTAAAAACGTGCAAGGAATCCGAATTTGACATTTTCGAAGCGAAAAAATGCATCCTGACTCAGCAAAGGCTTGTGTATTGAAGCGAAAAAGTCGCAAAAACTCTCCAAAAACTACTTAAGCCCAAGCTTAAGTCTAAGTTTAAGCCTTGTAAAAATGCGATTTTTACAACTTTCGTTTCAATACACAGGCCTTCCCTGAATCGGGGAAGTGTTTTTTCGCTTCCAAAATGTCAAATTCTGATTCCCGCATGTTTTTACCCCCTAAAGAGGTCATTTCCAGAAAAAATTTTCGAAAATTTTTTCATGTGGCCCCCTATTGTCTAGTAGCTCCATGTCAAACATGTTATATAAGTGTTTATAGTTGTCTCGATGAAACTCATGCATTTTTACTGATCTCTATATTTTGTTGTACAATACAGCTTTTATTTGGTTAAAGGACCAGTCTACTCGAAAAAAACCCTATATAAAAATAATATATTCGGAAAGGGCATAAAAAATGGGGCATTTTTCGTTTCTATGACAACCTCTGAATCGTTGTCGTTTTCGAGATAACTGCGTTTGAAATTTGAATTTGGGTTCATGTTTTCGTTGTAATACACAAACTTTTTTTCAGAAACATGCCGTAAAAACGAAAAACGCTCCATTTTTCATGATCTTTTCGAATATATTATTTTTATATAGGATTTTTTCAAGTGCACTGGTCCTTTAAGATGTGTTTTATGATATACAATAAAGGATTTTGTTATATAGACATTTCCCGCTAAGAGAAAAAATTTATCACCCCATGGTGTAGTGCAGTGGAGTAGGCGAGGGGGCAGGTGCCCCCCTCCTAGTGGCCGAAATTTAAAAAAAATCCTTATACAGCGTCGTGCGTTGGCTTTTTTTGGCCCGCCCTGTTGTAATTTCCAATCCTCCAAGTAACTTTTGACCTTTCCTATAAACCGGGAAAGAAAACACATAAAAACTTATTTGTACCATCTTTACACATTTCTGATAACCACCCCCAAAACCATAAAATAAAAATCAGTCTAGATTTCGCCTTATTTTTATCGTTTTGTTTTATCGATTGTATTCCACCTTTTCAACAATTATGCCCGAACAAACCGATACGGATGTTGTTACAAAAGCATTTTTTCAAGATGAAAACCAACAAACAAATTTTTATAACGAATGGGCTAAAAAATATGAAGAAGATACTTCTAGAGAAGGATATAATGGACCTGAAAGTACGCTAGAGTTTTGTCTCAAATGGTTGAAACCATCAGATAGGTAAGCAAATAGTTATCTAGGCAGGATTTATACTTCCGTCGCGTTGCGACGCGACAGTGTATTTTTGTGTCGCGCGATGCGTCGTGAGTTGGCGTTTATAGCGACTTGTCGCGCGATAGAACTTGGTTTGAAAAAACGCTTCTCCATCAACAGGCCTAGGTGGTGCAGTAAAAAGCAGTGGTTTAGTAATCACAAGGTCTCGCGTTCAAATCCCGCTTGGAGTCAAATTTTTTGCCACTCGGCCTTGTGTCGCGTCGCGCGACGTCGCGTGGTCAGCACTTGCGACGTCGCAGGCTGTCGCGAGACAGCAACTATAAACGACATTGGAAAAATTGTTTACACTATAAATGTAATTGCTCTGCGACGCGACAGAAGTATAAATCCTGCCTATGGGGGTGCCAAATGGCTCTCCAACTCAAGAAGTGGGACCCACATTCACAAGGAATAGTCGCAAAGTGTCAGTCAGGGATTTTAAATATTTCGGCACAAATCGGAGAGATAATGAGACCCCCACTCAAATTTGGAGTGACTCTCCCTACTCAAAAATCCAAAATTGTACACCCCTTCTATCCACCTCTGTTCAATATATATCTTTGATATTAGAATCATCGACATAGGCGCAGGAACTGGTCAATTGGGTTATCTTTTGCACCAACATGGATATAATAACATAGATGCACATGATGGTTCTGAAGAAATGTTAAAACTAGCTAAAGGAAAAGGGGTTTATACAAATTTTTATTGTGAGTTTCTTGAACCGGAAATCGAATCAAGTTTTCCTCGTGACTTTTATGATGGCATGATAATCGTCGGATCATTTGGTCCTTGTCATTTAAATCCAGATCATGTACCAGAATTATTGCGAGCGGTTAAAAAAGGCGGTCGAATAATTATAGGAACAAGGTAAATTTTACATTTTTTGTGTTTGAATGTTAAAGAGGAGGGGGGGGGGGGGGGGGAGTGACATTTATGGCCTAATCCAAAAAAAAATTTTTCTAAAAAGATCATTTTTAGGGGTAAAATCATGCGAGAAATCGATTGTGCGAATCGCCGAAGCGTGAAAACGTCATCTTGACCCTGATTCAGGGAAGGAGTCGGTGTATTGAAGCAAAAATTAAACATTTTCGGATTTTTATGAGAAAACTGTCGATTTCTTAGAGGGGTATCGATATATTCTTCATTCGATATCGAGACAGGATGACATTTTTATGATTTGAGAGCGTGCGCAATCGATTCCTCGCATAAATTACCCTTAGAAGGGTCTTTTTTACAAAAGTTGATGGGAGCAAGTTCCCCCTGGTTCCCGCCACTTAACATTGACTAAAATCGGTAAAAAAATTTTTTATTTTCTTCCGGAAATTATCCATTTCGGGGTAATTTTATGCGAAAAATTCATCGCGCACACTCACGCAACCTGAAAGCCGCCGAAAAATGGTGAAAATTCGCCAAAAACGACCATCAGAGATGCATGAGGGGATATTTGTTCATTTTTCGAGAAAATCGAATTGCATCCCCATGCATTCTTGCGTGGTGGAGCATAGCGAATTTTCACCATTTTTCCGCGATTTTCAGGTTGCGGGAGTGCGAGCAATTGATTTTTCGCATAAAATTACCTCTAAATGAGTAATCTCCGGAAGAAAATGAAAAATTTTCTTGCCGAGTTTAGTCAACGCTAAGTGGAGGGGAACTTGAACCAGGGGAACTTGCTCCAGTTGATGAACTAAATTTCTCGGCGATTTTCGATATAAAATAAAACAAAGTTCTCCCTGAATCAGGATGACGTTTTCACGCTTCGCGCAATCGATTTCTCGCATGATTTTACCTCTAAAAATGATCTTTTTAGAAAACATTTTGTTCTTGGATTAGGCCACAAATGTCATCCCCTTTTAAAGGACTAGTCCAGTAAGTTACAATCATATGAAAAAATGATATATTCAGAAAGATCATGAAAAATGGAGCATTTTTTATTTTTATGGCATGTTCTGAATCGTTGTAGTTTTTGAGATAATTGCGTTTGAATTTATTACAAGCTCTTCGTTGTAATACACAGACTTTTTTGAATTTTTGCGGAAAAATCGATTTTTGCATTAATCTTTTAAATTTTCATAAAATGAACATTGTAGCCATTTTTATAGCTAAATGAGATGAACAAACTGACACCACAATTATCCAATTTGAACATTGTTTTGGATTATTGAAACGAAAACATGAATNGAAAAATCGATTTTTGCATTAATCTTTTAAATTTTCATAAAATGAACATTGTAGCCATTTTTATAGCTAAATGAGATAAACAAAATGACACCAAAATTATCCAATTTGAACATGGTTTTGGGTTATTGAAACGAAAACATGAACCAGAATTTTCGTTTCAATAACTCAAAACAATGTTCAAATTGGATAATTTTGGTGTCATTTTGTTTGTCTCATTCGCTATAAAAATTGCTACAATGTTCATTTTATGAAAATTTAACAAATTGATACAAAAATCGATTTTTCCGTAAAAAAATTCAAAAAAGTCTGTGTATTACAACGAAGAGCTTGTAACAAATTCAAAATTTCAAACGCAATTATCTCGAAAACTACAACGATTCAGAACATGCCGTAAAAACAAAAAAGGCTCCATATATCATGATCTTTCCGAATATATCATTTTGTCATATGATTGTAACTTACTGGACTGGTCCTTTAACTATTTAAGAAAACAATGGTTGACGTACCCAGGTGATCAATATAAATGGAACTATGCCCTAGAACAAGATTTCAATAAATTCGAAGAAGAAGGAAAATGGCTTCTGTTAGAAAAGAAATTTAAATCTAGTTATGGAACTGGAGTGGAAGGCGCTTATTTTATCTATGAAAAGATTTAAAAAGATAGACAATTTGTTATTTTGAGTAACAACTTCTATTTCGAAAAATTTATGATTTCTCTAGATGTCCTTCCTATCGTTTTCTTGCCTGCTATTTTACAATCAGTATAATAAAATTTTATTCGATAAAGAATTTAACGTTGTGGGACTAGGTGGCCTCAGTGGCGCAGGAGATTGCGTGCTTTGATGTTGCCCGAAAGGTCTCAGGTTCGATACCCACCTTCGTCGCTTGGTTTTTGCTCAACCTACTGGGACACCCTGTATATATGATTATTTGAAGTAAAAAAAGTAAATTTTATATGCATTATTATAAAAATTTGAAAAATTAAAATAGTGAATTGGGTCTTTCTAGAATATAATTTTTCAGTGCTGGCATTCTTTCAATCGACATCATATGTTGTTTCAAAATCGGGTGGCTGCCCAAGAAAAGGCTATCAAAACATGTGGCAAATCGGGACAAATTTTCAGCTACTGCTATGTCAGCCCATGTTAGCTTAAAAAAATATTTTACAATGACGTAGAATCGAAATTTTTTACGATGACGTAGAATCAATCGACATCATTCAATCGATATCATATACTCGTTTTGAAGCGCTCGGCGAGCGGAGACGATTGGCGACATTTAAAAAAAATTTTGACCCTTGTTTTCACCTTTTTGGATTTTTTGTACGCCGTGAGGGGTGTTGGGCTCTAGAAAAAATTGACTTTTTGGCGCGGGATCGAACCTCGCCCTTGGAGTGAAGGCCGGGCTCTTTAACCATTCGACCATGGCCAAAACCCATAAACCTCTCTCATATGCGAGAAATCGATTGCGCACATTACCGAAACGAAAACGGTAGTATTCCCCAGATGATCTGTGTATTGAAACGAAAACCTGAATTTGAATTCCTGAAGGAGTTTTTGAAAAATCCCCACCGCCAATCGATAGAGCGCATCGGAAAACGGTAGTATCCCCAATTTTCGTGAAAAACAAATTCGTTCGTTTTTGAGGAAATTTACGTTCAAAGTTTGATAGCAGTTTTGAAGATTTTTGACGAATTTGTCAATTTTTGACGCAGTTTCAATTTTTGAAGATTTTTGCAATTTTTGACGAATTTTTCAATTTTTGACGCCGTTTTCAATTTTTGACGCAGTTTTCAAATTTTGACGAATTTTTCAACTTTTGACGCCGTTTTCAATTTTTGACGAAATTTTCAATTTCTAAATTTCTAATTTTTTCAACAAAATCATACTCGATTTCCAAGAAAATAATTCTTGTTGTCTAATTTTTGAGTCAATTGTTCAAGCACAGGGTTGAGTGTCTTTTCTTTGTACTCATTCCAATAGGCTGTCTAAAAATTAAATTTTATAAAAGGAACTTAACCGGATTGCATAAATAATGCAGCTTTTCATATTTCTAGGGAATCTCTACAAAATTAGCAAATGTTGCAATTTTTCGAAAAAATGAAATTTTTAAATTTTCGCGCGCATAAAATTCTAAAATTTTTGCGTTTTATTCAAAAGTCCATAGCGCAATTACTCACTGTCCCAATTTGGGATGGGATATGGGGAGGGGTATGTTCATTCATGTCTACTAACTACAACTTCTTTTTATACCTTTTGTGAAAAATTCTTGGCTAACGTTGTACGTATTATTGGCGTTAGACCTGATTGAAGAGATTCAATTTCAGAGATTATTTCTTCGATTTCTGCTTGCTCTATGCTTGAAGTGCCATAAAATCCTTAAAACAATAGAAAATTAAAAACAATATTTTTGCTTATATATGTTGTAGCCACGCTGAGCCGGCGTTACGACTAGAGTAGAATTTGGAGTGGTTACTCCACATGGTTCAGTGGTACGGGGCTTGTCTCAGGCGCTCCTCAAGGTTGGTTCAAACCCCAGTTGAGGCCGAAAGATTTTGCCTAGTAGTAACATTCTCTACGGATGGCCAGAACTGTTGTGAGTTCTTTCAACCCAGCTTATAGGGGCACAAAGTCCGAAGTAGCCGGTTCTCTAGATTTTCTAAAGCTCGGCAATACAGCCGATCCTGGATTAGCTGAATTCCAGTATCGGGGCTACAACAGTTGATATTAAGAAAAGTCATGTAAAATGGCACATTTTTTGTTTTTACAGTAAATTCGGAATCGCTAATGGTTTTGAGATAAACGCTTTTGAAGTTGACCATTTTTGAAATTTGTTTATTACAACGAAAACCCTGATTCAGAATTTCCGTTGTAATAAACGAATTTCAAAAATGGTCAACTTCAAAAGCGTTTATCTCAAAACCATTAGCGATTCAGAATTTACTGTAAAAACAAAAAATGCTCTATTTTTCATAAATTCTCATAATATCAACTGTTGTAGACCGATACTAGAATTCAGCTAATCCAGGATCGATATTATTGCCGAGCTTTAGAGAACCTAGAGAACCGGCTACTTCGGACTTTGTGCCCCTATAAGCTGGGTTGAAAGAACTCACAACAGTTCTGGCCATCCGTAGAGGATGTTACTACTAGGCAAAATCTTTCAGCCTCAAGCGAGGTTTAAACTAACCTTGAGGAGCGCCTGAGACAAGCCCCGTACCACTGAACCATGTGGAGTAACCACTCCAAATTCTACTCTAGTCGTAACGCCGGCTCAGCGTGGCTACAACATATATAAGCAAAAATATTGTTTTTAATTTTCTATTGTTTTAAGGATTTTATGGCACTTCAAGCATAGAGCAAGCAGAAATCGAAGAAATAATCTCTGAAATTGAATCTCTTCAATCAGGTCTAACGCCAATAATACGTACAACGTTAGCCAAGAATTTTTCACAAAGGGTATAAAAAGAAGTTGTAGTTAGTAGACATGAATGAACATACCCCCTCCCCATATCCCATCCCAAATTGGGACAGTGAGTAATTGCGCTATGGAATTTGGAATAAAACGCAAAAATTTTACAATTTTATGCGCGCGAAAATTTAAGAGACAATATCTCGAGATTTCGAACCTGAAAAATTTTCTTCCCACGATAATGACAAAACCTAGCAAATATTAAAGTAGGATGCTCGAAACGATTTTTAAAGCCGTTCCCGACCAAATTCTCGAACCCTCAAAAGTCTTTTAGGAGCTTAGAAGGTGTACTACCCCCAATTTTAAGCCATTTTTCGAAATTTCAAACGCGTATAACTCCGTAAAATCGCACTTTTATGGCCTAAAAATGGCATATATCGATGAGATACACTCTCCCGAACATTCCTGTAAATTTTCATTGAAATTTGAGAACCTTCGATTTTTGCCCCCTATTTTGGCTTGGCACTAGGTTCTATAGGGGCAAAAATCGAAGGTTCTCGGATTTCGATGAAAATTTACAGGAATGTTCTGGAGAGTGTATCTCATCGATATATGCCATTTTTAGGCCATAAAAGTGCGATTTCACGGAGTTATACGCGTTTGAAATT
>OZJO01000711.1:0-22617 GCA_900406225.1 Acrobeloides nanus | reverse complement strand
ATTTTCGTCAAAAAACTGCTCTCTTGTTCTTTTAACAGGGACTTGTTTAGACTTTCTTAGGGAATTTTCTATTTGATATTTGTAATCACGTATGTTCTGCTTGTCAGCTCTAAAATCACAATTTTATTTAAAGCAATGATATAAGCTCGCTGATGACCCCTCCAAAATTCTTATTTTATAACTAGGAGACATTAATGAAGCTCCATATGTCCAGAATCCATAGTTTGTGGCTCCAGAGAGCCCATAAAAGGCCCTCTGGAGCCTCTGAACCACTATAGCATTTAAACATTAAAAAGTCCTGCTAGCTGTAAAATCGTCATTCTTGGAGAGATCACAAAACTATTTATTTTTATATTGTCTACCTAATCCGATCAATTTTATTTTTCACTGGAATATTTTCGGCAGTCTTCAAAGTGCTGCTTCCAATATTCTCGATTACCATATTTTTACCAATTGAAGTTTCTGGCAAGCATGATTCACTCAAGCTTTCTTTTGAATTAATTAGGTGAAAAAGGTTTAATCGTGTTAGCTTGATCGCTCCTGCTTCATTTTGGTCTTCCTGAAACGTTTTTATATTAGAGATTCAATAAGTTCCATGCTTTTGAGCGTTGCGTCGAATCTGTGCAAAAATAATTCCTTCGGGGGTTTTTCTATGCGAGGAATCGATTTTGCGCATTGCTGAGCCGTGAAAATCCCTCTCTGATCCTGATTTAGAAAGAATGGTGGATTTATTGAAGCGAAAATGAACTAAAATTCGGATTTCCGCCGGAAACTGACATTCTTGGGGATCGATTGCACTCATTGTCGATGCATGAAAAAATTTTCTGACAATGATTTAAGCCATTTTCGCTAAGAAAATTTTTGAGAGAGTTAAATCTTTTAGGGGTATCTTCCTGTGTCCAAATGAAAAATTTTCTTCATATTCTAGTTCCCCTGTCGAAAACCCCCTAATGCAAAAATCATTCGATTTGGAGAACTTTTTGAAATTCGATTTTTCGGCTCCCAAAAATTTCCTTGGTTTGGCTATGAACACAATTGATTCCTCCGTAAAGAAACCCTCTCCCCTCGAGGAGTTTTTTTTCAAAAATTCGACGCGAGACTCAAAAGCCGGGATCTTATTGAACGATTCAATTAGTGCCATAATTTTGGTCCAGATTTGGGGGGAGTGGGGAATTTTCAGGTTGGGCGAGGGAGTTTGATACTTTTTTTGAAAAATTTTTCATTTTTCTTTCCCAAAAAATAAAAAATTTGTGAAGAGGAATTTTTACCCTGTTCTCCCTTATAATTACGGCCCTGGACGCCCAGGGACATAATATATTGTGGATTTTTTTAAGCCATTTAAAAAAATAAGCTCATTTTTTTAGCAGCGATTACCTTTAGCATAAGTTGCAATTGCTCGAAACGGTTTTTGTACGCACTAAGCTCACTTTCCAATCCACTTTTTGCAGATAAGAGTGTGGCAATCTGTGTTTCTGTTTGTCGCAATGTATTGTTTATTTTTCGAAGCTCATTTGTTATTTCCCTAAAAATTTGAAAAGATGCTTAAATACATAGATTACTTGTTTTGATGCTCCAATCGTTCATTTGTTATTCTAAGTTGAGTATTTTCCACTGATTCGTCCAACCATTTAGCTCGTGCTGCATTTAACATATCAACTAACTTTAAGGATTCTGAAAATTTTTGCAAAGAATATAGAAAATTTATATAAAAGATTTCGGAGCTACTACGCCTGGGGGCGCACTTAACAGGAATAAAAATGCCGAAGTAAAATTGTCAACAAAATTTTTAAAAAGTGACCCCTTAGGGGTAATTTTATGCGGGGAATCGATTGCGCGCACTCCCGAAGCATGAAAACGCTTCTTTGACCCTGATCAGTTTCTTGTATTGAAAAAACCAATAATCTCAAAATAGCTTGAAATTTTTTTGAAAAAATATATTAAAAATTACAAAAATCCGGTTTTTTGGACACCCTACTTATTTATTCCCCTATAAGTTGGTTCTTAAAAATTACCTTTATAATTTGTAGCTAACAGTGAATTGTAGTGACTTCGAAGATCTGTTAAAGATCGAAGTAAATAATTAGAATCTTCTGATGTCCAATTGTGAGATGGTTTTGGCTGTGTCATATTTCTAACTTGTCTAACTAACAAATGTTTATTGAACGTGAGGTGGTGGGTGATGACCTCTATTATCACTTTATAATTCCCTTAAAATTTAAAATTCCCTGTTGAAGCATTCGTTTTGATGACGAGCCAATTTTAATCGTTATGTTTTTTTCAATATTCAAATCGAATAGTTTTTTATCTTTGCTTTTTATTACATTTTTACTTTTTCTGATTGCCGAGCTTTGCATTGGACACAGGAAGATAGCCCTAAAAGATTTAACTCCAAAACCGAGCTCTTGCATTTTCAAAACATAGGAGGCGCCGAATCAGAGTACATTGAAACGAAAGAAACATAGGAGGCGCCGAATCAGTGTACATTGAAACGAAAAGCGCGACATTACAAAATTAAAAATTTTAAAATGATTCTCTTCTCTTGTGCTGTAAATCGAGTGTATTCGGTGTTTTTCGACCATTTTCCGTAGTTTTTCTATTTTTAATTCCATTGTTATTCTATTTTTAAGCAAAAAACACCTAAAAAATAATATTCTCAGAATGATATAAAAAATTTAAAAAAAGGTGCATCATGGTTTATTCATCATTCTCAAGCAATGAGCAGAAACATAAATAAAAATAGAAAAACTACGGAAAATGGTTTAAAACACCGAATACACTCGATTTACAGCACAAAAGAAGAAAATCATTCAAAATTTTTAAATTTTGTAATGTCGCGCTTTTCGTTTTAATGTACACGTTGCCTGATGCAATAAAAAGTTCCGTGGTAGCCAAAACAAGTTCGACTATGGATGTTATATTAAATTTATTGTAATTTTGTAAATATTAATAAATGAAAACGTAAATACCGGGTGTTTTAAAAGTTTGTAATATTTTCATTTTGAAAAGCTTGGCTTCATATCTCGGGCTCTAGAAATGCTTTTTAAACGCATTTTTTACCAGTATATATTAATGTGGGATAAAGAAAATTTTTGGTGTTCGAAATTCGCATAAAGTCCTCAAGCATTCGTGATGATGCTTAATTCTTTAAGCACTCCAATATACAAATTTTGGCTAATTTTGTAGTATTTGCTAAAAATTTCGCTGAAAACGCATCCGTTCTTGAGTTTTTTAATAGTTTTGTAGCGCTAATCAAGGCGCGTAGGAAACTGTGGTCGATGATGAAATTTGACAACAGGGAATGGTCTAAAAATTCATGATTAAATCATGATCTTGCAGGTGAGTCATCTTAGAAAAACCGCTCTAGATTAATCAAAAAATTTTTTTTGAAAAAAATTTTATATAGGTCGACGCAGAATTTTATGGCGAATCTTTTGATGATTTTAAAATTTGCATAAAAATTTCATTGTGTCTAATTTAGTAGTCCTGAACAAAAACCGCATATAAAACGCTCATTCCTAGCCAGAAATTTAGTAATTCTTTTCCAATTTCAAAAAGTGCGATAAATACTATAAAAGTGTAATGTCTGTGTGTACGGACGATCTCGGAAACGAGTGATTTAAACCTGCAACGTTGGACTTCAAGTTGTAGGGGATGATAGGAGAAGGAAAAATTTTTTGTGTACCCCCTCAAAAAACTCCTTTTTTGTTTTACTCTAGAGTAAAATTTTTATAGTCGCCGCTCGAGATCCCCAGAGCGCTGAAGACGCTTGTCCCCCGGTTCTTAGTAAAAATCCTAATAGAATTTTTGAAAAATTTTTTTTAATTTTTGCAAAAGCATATCATTAGGAAAATTTATTGTTTTGGATTTCGGGGATAATTGACCACCCTTGACCCCCATATGTGTCTGTGATGAGTTGGTGATGAGAGTTTGCTCTCATAAAGCACGTGTAATCTAAAATATCAAATCGCCTCATCAGCAATCCCTGAATACTGTATTAGTGGCAGAATGGAACGTTTTTTTAACTCTAACCCGCCTTGAACGCAGTAATTGATATTGGAAAAATGAAATTGATATTTATAAACTAAACTTTGTTGACCATAAAAAATATTCTGTACAAAAATCGATTACTCATTTATCAGTCTTTGAAAATTTATTTGTTATAAAGCTTTCAAAATTAATGGAATTTATCCGCCAACATATCCTACTCGAAGGTATTTATTTAAACCGAAAGCAATCGCCAAGATATAATATTAATGGAGCTTTAGCCACAGTAAGTTATGAAGGGTGAAAAAATTGTTCGATCTTTGCCGAACTTTGAAAACGCTTTCCTGAATCTGAATAAGCCTCAAAAACTTGATTTTTTGAGGATTTTGGTCTGATTTAGGGGCAGGGAAGCGTTTTCAAGGTTCGGAAATGTATGAAAACTATTTCTCGCATAGAAAACACCCATAGTTTTATTTCTAAAAGAATTTGAAATAATATAAAAATTTGAAAAATCGCAAAAATTTTTGGCGCCACCACACTTGCGGAGTACTACTTGTGGAATCGACATTGCGGAGTAATACTTGCGGATACTACACTTGCGGATGATACTCTTGCGGATACTACATTTGCGGACCAAATTTGAATTTTTTAAAAATAATCGCAAATGAACATTTAAAAATTTTTTAAAACAAATTTAAACACTTGTGTACGAAATTAAAATATTAAAAAAAAATTCAAATTTGGTCCGCAAGTGTAGCATCCGCGAGTGTAGTATCCGCAAATGTAGGTCCGCAAGTATTACTCCGCAAATGTCGGTTCCGCAAGTGTGGTGGCGCTAATTTTTTCCGATTTTTTTCACTCTTAAAATCATTTCTCGGCATTGGAGAAAAAATAGATCAAATAGTTTTTTTTAGAATCTCTTAAGAATCATAGTAATAGCAGAGCTCGTTTTTGAATCGGTGGTGATGACTCGATTTATAATCGAATATATTGAAGACAAAAATCATCATAGTAAAACCATTTTATGCCAAAAGTATGACAAGAGATAACAAATTTAGATCCTCGCATCCTCGGAGATTGGTCAAGATATTTGGCTATAGCTTGTTGCATTTTTGCTCTTCGTACGACTATAAATTTATGTACTCTATTGGCTGGTTTTAAGGAATCAGCTGATTGGTACTATCCAGAATATGTTTTTCGGGTAATTTTTCCTGTCTGCCTCCCTCCTCCCTGAGTGCCTGCCTACCCTGCCTGCTTGCCTGCCTGCATTGGCTGCCTTGACTTTCCTGTCCTGCCTGCCTTGAATTTCTTGTCTACCTTGCCTTGCCTGTCTTGCATGACTTGCCTGCTTCTTGCCTCCCTCCGCCCTGACTGCCTGTCTAGCCTGCCTGCTTGCCTGCCTGCATGCCTTTCCTACCTGCATTGACTGTCTTGCCTTTCCTGTCCTGCCTTGAATTTCTTGCCTACCTTGCCTTGCCTGCTTGCCTTCCTGCTTAATTTTTTAAAATAATTTTTTATAGATTTTCTTCTTCACAGGATGTATCATCGGCGCAGTAGTTAAACTAATATTGTACATAAAGGCTGGTATTTCTTTTTTCATAGAAGCAGATATACTCCCATTTATTGTGTGTTTCTTTGCCGCTTCATATATCCTTGTTGCTAGTATTGGTGCTTATTATCTTAATTCATTCTTGTACGATGTTTTGGATTCCGCAAGAAAACATGTCGAAAAAATTGAAGAAAGCCCAGCAGAAAATGGAGTTGACAATCCCGGAATTGAAATGGAAGTTTAAGGAAAGTAAACATTTGTTTATATGTTCTGTTTCAAATGTGATTAAAGCAAAAAATTCTTTATGTTGCATTGCTGCCAATCATTCATTTTTTTACAAATAAAAGCAAAGAACTTTTGCACTAGTTTTTTTTATCAAATGCCTTCTTTGATTAATCATTTTCTTAATAATTTGAAGAAAATAGTGTATATTTTATAAATGTTTGTAACAATGAAACATTTTTTAATCTTCTGCATATTATCGATAATTTCTGTTTTTGCTTTTCATATGGCTAAAGATGCTAAAGAAGCGGAATTTATTAGAGGTACAGATGTGATTTATAGTAAAGTTGAACCTCGATGAAGTGCTACCCCTAGGGATGAAATTCGAAAAAAATTTGCCAAAAATTGAGAAAAATCTGATTTCTTCGAGCAACCATATTTTGGATAGCTAATTATGCTGTATGCTGAACGTTTTGTAAAAAAATATTGAAAATTTTTGAGAAAGTTTCGAGCTAGAGCCCAAATAATGATTTTTGAAGGGGCAAAAAATCGTTATTTTTGGAAAGAATGTCACTTTTCTCGAAAACTATAAAGGCTTGAGTCACACTCGAGGTGTCGTTGAAAGGGGGAATGGATGGCAATAAAAACTTGTTTTAATTGTAGAAAACGCTTCAGTAGAAAAAAAGTTATGATAAAAACAAAAAAAGGTGCATGACGATTTTTGAGAAAATGACACCTAGATATCTCAACAAATTTAAAGGTGCGGGGCCCTAACATATATTTTTTTGTTAATCACTCACTAGGTAATAAAAAATAACCTAGGCTTCAAGTTTCTAGTAACACTTTTTAGCGTACGATCACCTCCTCAGGAGCTATCTACAATATTTCGAGATATTGCCTCTTAACATGTACCCCTAAAAAATTTTTCTTGCGGATACCGGTCCAAGGTTGGCGACCAAAAAAAGGTCACCAACCAAAGTTTTTTGTTGAAAATACTCGATTTTGGAAAAAAATACAGTTCTGCAGTCACAAATTTGTTTAAAAATGCTTGTTTTTAAGCTGAAAATGTGCAAAAAATTATATGTTTTGAAAAAATGACGATTTTTGGAGAAAAATGGCAATTTTTCGTGGTCTCTTATCTCTAAAAGGCGGTCTAGGTGGTCGGGCGCTTTGCGCACTCGACTCCCAGACCGCCTTTTGGTGCGCGCTGCGCGGCCATCCCCCTTCCCCCAAATTCGGAGGAGGGGCTTTGGAAGTGGGTTGTTAATGTGTGTCCCCTATTGTTTTTAGAAATTATTGAATATCCTCAAATAATACATGAATCTTTTCAAGAAGCCAAATCCAGATTCAACTTTTCTTACTTTAAAGACAAAGATTCAGTGTTTCAAGTGATTTATGACGGTTTTAAACTTTCTCAAGATGTCAACGTTTGCTATACAAATGATGTTATTCGAAAAAATATGAATGACAATTATGGTGGCGAATGGGCAATAATATTAACTTGGGAGCAGGTTGAAATTATTGCCAATAGAATGAGCGTCTTCTTGGAATTTATTTTTCCAAATGGTGCGAAATTGGTGATTACTGGAGATCCCGATGATTTTGCAACCTTACAATATCCTACTTCACATTCTGAACTTTAATTTAATTTTATAAAATTTTTAGATAAATAAACTATATACCTCTCCCCCCCCCCACTTGCCTGTCGCTTAATCTTATCCAAATGGACTGCCTTTAAAAATGTTAGCCCTTTATTGAAAATTTGAACACGATATCTTTTTGAATTTAATATCAAACTAATATTTTCTTTCTGTTAATAAATCCTATTTAAATTTTTAGCTTTTATTTTTTCTATGTGTTAAAAAACGACTCAAATAAATTTATGCATTTATTTTCCATATGGAAAACAGTTTATTATTATCATCTAGACTTCCACAAGAAATATTATACAATGTAATTTCTTTTCTCGATTCTAATGAAGTTGAAAAATGCCAACTAATTAATAAAAATTGGAAAAATCTTGTTGATTTTAACAAAAATTTCCTTTCCTTGCGCTATTTTGAAGTATTATGGCTGTCAAGTCGACAAAATCTACCCGTTTTATTAAGAGTCCACACAAGAACCATCACGGAAGCATGCCAATTGCAGATCCAAGTTGATGATAATATGATTGCTGAGCTGATGAGCAATCATCGAGGAAAGTCAAATAATTTGAAATCGATGGATGAAACGTTGAAGATGTTAAAAAGAGCCGTGTTTCGGATAATTCTGGTAGTGGATTGTGATAGTGCCATTTTGGAGCCATTTTTGAGACATGCGAAGAAGATTATTGGAGATGGATTTAGAGCAAAAAGTTGTAATTGTAATGCAAGATACTTGGATATTTTAGGAGTGGAAATTTTTGGTAAGGGAAGAGATTTTTGATCGATTATGGTCACGGTGTACCAAAATTCCGAGCGGGTGTATCAAGGGTAAAAAATAAAAAAGAATGTCGCCATTCGGGAAAGCTCGTCGAGCGCTTCAAAACGAATACCATATCATGGGGGTTTCCCATGGCCGAGTGGCTAATGCGCTCGGAATTAACTCATCGACGCGGGTTTGATCCCTCATCTAAAGTCATTGTTGTCAAAATTCATGAAAATTTTTGCATATTCATATTTTTATGCGGGAAACACGATGGCACTAAGATGAAAACTTTTGGAAAGATGTAAATATAGAAAATCGCAAAAACTATTTCTTTCTCAATATTTCCAAAAGTTTTCATGGAAAAATATTAGCGCCATCGTATTCTCCTCATAAAAATATGAATGTGCAAAAATTTTCATTTTTTGTCAATCGCCAAAAAAACATAAGAATAGCCTATTTTTTCCTCGAAGCACAAAGAATATATTTTTTAAGGAAATTACCTTCACGTTGACAAATTAGAACTTCGCGAATCATCTGAACAATTTATAAAAGACGTTTTCTCACATTCTGAAGATAAAATGCTACCATCATTACCTAAAGAAATCCATTTGGGAGAGTTACACATGCAAGATGAAGAAGCTCTTCAATTTAATGGGCTTCTTGATGCTGCTGATCGCCTTACTCTTATTATTAGCCCTCATAGTCATGGGAATTTTTGTCAATCTTGGTTCAATGTAAGTCATTGGATTAAAATTTTCAGAATCGATCAGAATTTAAAAATCTCTAACTAATACCTCAAAAGAATGTTCCTTGTAAGCCTAAGCTAAAATCATACTAAGCCAAGACTCGGACTCAATCTCAGCCTAAGCTTAAGCTTAGGGCTTAAACCTAAGCTCTAAGCTTAAGCCTAAGTCTAAGCTTAAACCTAAGACTCACTCCTTTCCTTGTAAGCCTAAGCTAAAATCATACTAAGCCAAGACTCGGACTCAATCTCTGCCTAAGATAAGCCTAAGCTTAAGTCTGAGCTTAAGCCTAAGTCTAAGCCTAAGCTTAAGCCTAAGGCTAAGCTTAAACCTAAGACTAAGGCGCCATTTATACTTCCATCGTGTCGCGACGCATCGTACTACCGAACTATAAACGCTGTCGTACGACATGAAAATGTACTGTCGTGTATCGACACAACATAACTATAAATCCCGCCTAAGACTAAACCTAAGCTTAAGCCTAAGCTCAAGTCTAAACCTAAGCCTAAGCTCAAGTCTAAGCTTAAGCCTAAGCCTTGCCTACCATCCTGTCTGCCTGTTATATTTTAATTTTTAGATGTACCAAAATTGTCAAGACTTGTCAAAACTTATTGGAACTTTCGAATTTCGTAAGTCGTTACATCGATTGGTTGATTTATTCAAGCTTTTCAGATCTGAAAAAATTCTGCAAATACCAAGGAAAAAGCATGTTTGATAGAACCATAGAATTTTTGAAAGAAAACAAGATTCAACACACAACTGAAAGGGACTATGGAATATTGAGATACTTTTATACCGTGTACAATGGGCATTCGTATCAATTGGTAATCATCATGAAATATAATGTGCAAGATTTTTTGAGAAATAATAGCCTTGAAGAAGCTGAACGAGCTGGGATTGATTTCAATGCTCTCGGTTTTAATAATCTTGATAGGATTTCGTATTGTGTTAAAAAATTGTAAAATTTAAATTTTCTGGCTAATTTTGTATAAAATGACTTAAAAATAAATTGCTTATAGGTTGTTTTTCGGAAAATCACGAGTTCAGGATTTTGAAGAGAGATTGAAAATATGTAATTTTCAAAATGCTACTCCTCCACCAGGGGGCCGTTGCCTAGTTCCGGAACCGGAAGTCCAAACCGGAGATTGAAAGTAAAAACTTCCGACTTCCAGTTCCAATTTATTACAAATGTTCCAAGTCGGAACCGGAAGTCAAAAGTTATTTACCGGTTCCGGCGCCGGACGGTTTGCGTCTGGACTTTTGCGTTTGTGATTTTTGCGGTTCTTTATTTGCATTTGTGACATTTGCGGCCTGACATATGCAGTTGTGTCTTTTGTAGTTGTGAAATTTGTGGCTCAAAATTGAAAATTCTTTAGGTTAGCGAAATTTGCCATAATTTATATATATTCGGAAAATTCATGAAAAATAGAGCATTTTTTGTTTTTACAGTAAATTCTGAATCGTTATTGTTGTCGAGATAATCGTGTTTGAAGTTGGCGATTTTTGGAATTGGTTTTGAATTTGAATTCCCGCCAAGACCCTGATTTTCAATTTGCGGGAAATTCAAAACCAATTCCAAAAATCACCAACTTCGAACGCGATTATCTCGACAACGATAACGATTCAGAATTTACTGTAAAAACAAAAAATGCTCCATTTTTCATGAATTTTCCGAATATATATAAATTATGGCAAATTTCGCTAATCTAAAGAATTTTCAATTTTGAGCCGCAAATGTCACAGCCGCAAATTTCACAGCTGCAAAAGACACAACCACATATATCCGGCCGCAAATGTCACAAACGCAAAAGTCCGGCCGCAAACCGTCCGGCGCCGATCCGACTTCCAGTTGCAAATTTTGCAACGGGCTCCAGGTTAACAGATTTTTGAGAAATTTTTTCGCAAAAATGAAGAGAAAATCTAGCTCTACAACACCAAGGTTTTCGATTTTGCAAATTTTGCTTTTTTCATGAATAAAATGTTGGTGATAGAGCTAGATGACTTTTTTATTATTGCAAAAAAATTTCTCAAAAGTCTGTTAACTTAGCGGAGGAGTAGCATTTTGAAAATTACGTATTTTTCAGAAAAATTTTCTTCACTTTCATTGCCTGATTTTCAATATTAATTTATTATTGAAACCAAAATTTAAAAAATTAAAAAATTTTTTCTTCAAAATCCTGAGCTCGTGATTTCCCGAAAACAACCTATACATTTTCAGCCACTTAAATGTTTTTTCGACCATTTAACAATTTGTCCAAACATGTATGAAAAGACGAGTGCTTTCAATCACTTTGATTGCCGCAAGGGCAATTTACTTGCCCCTTTTGTGTGACAAATCGAACACTTTTGGGCCGTAATTATCGCCTATTAAACATCCCTAAGAAAGTCAGTTGTTGCTGAGGTTTTTCTTAGGTTTTCCGTTTTGAAACTTTAGATTGCGCCGATAAATTTTCTACGACGAGTTGAATTGAAAATTGGCTTTGGAGAAAGAGCTATTTGCAAAATTTTCGCCAATTATATTTTCAGTTCCTTTGGTTATTATCGAAATTTATTGAAGGGATGTTCGTTGCGGGTGGTCTAATAGTTCATTTAAGCATATCGAATGGGTTGCAAATATGTAATGTGTGTGAGTTGCGCAATGATTATATTATGTGAATAATTTATTTTTAATAGAGTTTTGAATGGTGTTCAAAATTTTGAGTACAAGCATAATATTTTACCACCTCCTAGATCCATAGGTGGAGAAGAGGCCACTAGTGGACACCCCACTTAAGAGCCTGATCCCCCTCAAATTTTCGGCCAGAGGCCAAAAATTATCTAAAAATGACATTTCTTGGCAAAAAATAACTAAAAAATGGCATTTTTGAGCATTTTTTATGGTGAAAAAATGTCATTTTTTAGTGAAATCTTTGGAAAAATGACCCTCTCCTCCTCAAATTTTCGGAAAAGTGGACCCCCTCTATCCACCTATGCCTAGATTCCTCTCTATAAGTGAAAACGGGGTGTAGTAATCGATTCCCCGCATAAAAATACTCCTATAGAAGATATTTTTTTTAAATTGTTCGAGTTAAAATTCAAGTAAAAAAATCACAAAAGTGCACTTTTTTTATTCACCTTGTATAAACTATAAAGTAAATTTTTTTTAGCTAAATTTTTTTCAAAGAAGTCTTATATTCTTCTAGTCAAGCACGAACAACTCATCCATAAAAATGCATGCTTGTTGTTATTTTCAAACCTTTTTATAAAAACCCACCCAGGCGATAAACTCATTTTCACGACTTTTTCATAACTGTTTTTCAATTTCCTAATCTTATTCGATCTCTAAAAGATTTTCTGGATGACTTTATAATTTTTCGTAAAAAATGAGTTAGAGATGCCTAGACTTGCGCAATTGCTAGATTTCGAAGCTCATTTATCCAATTACGGACATGAGTTATGGAATATGTGTGGGGTTGGTTGGATAAAAAGCATTGATTACTTTAAATTTATGTGTTTGACAACTTCGAAAGAGGATTATGGGAATTGTTAGTAAATAATCTTTTTTGCGTCAAAATAGTATTTCCTGTAAATAAAGGGAATTTGGAACTTTTGTGAGAATTTGACCAAAATTTTTTCAATTGTTTAAATTTTTTGAACAAGTGTGTTACTCAAAAAATATTAGGTTGTTCAGAAAGTTCTGAGACTTTTTATATGAATTTTGGACGAGAAAATTTTTTTTTAAAACGACCCCTATAGGGACAATTTTATGTGGGGAATCGATTGGGGATCATCCAGATATTACGTAATCATGTTGGGTAGGGGGGGGGGTAAGGATCGCCACAAATACGGCACAAGCTATCGTACGAAATCATCATACGATCTTAAAATTAACGTAAAAGTACGAAGAAATCGCCACAAGCTGTCGTGCGATCGTACGACGCAGTACGACGAAATTTGTACGATAACTTGTGGCCATTTCGTCCGTCGTACGAGTGTATTTTACACTCGTACGATGACTTCGTACGATAGTTTGTGCCGTTGCTTGTGGTAGTGCGATAGCTTGTGGTGACCCTAAACCACCAAAAAGTTGATTACGTAATATCTGGATGACCCCTTGCGCGTATTTCCGGAGTGTGAAAAAGCTTCCCTGACCCTGATTTACGATAGGTGGGTGTATTGAAGCGAAAATGGACTAAAATTCAACTTTTTGCCGTAAAACCGGCTGTTTAGGGGTTTTCTAGGCTGGAAATCAATTGTGCGCATTGCCGATGTATGAAAATGCTTCCCTGATTTTGGAATATTTGGTTGATGAATAATATGTAAATCACTTAGAAAAACTCCCTAAATAGACGGTTTTCCGAAGAAAAATCGAATTGTAGTTCATTTTCGCTTCAATACACCCACCACCTCCCCGAATCAGGGTCAGGGAAGAATTTTAACAATTCGGTAATGCGCGCAATCGATTCCCTGCATAAAATTACCCCTATATCATACATGGGCAAGGTGGGGGGAGGGAGCGTCCGATGAGGGGGTCCCTCCCGGCTAAGTTGGCGACCTTTTTTTTTGGTCGACGCGTCGAAAAATTTTTTATGTAAAGGAGTAGGGGCTCCCTCACTCGACTGGCCGAGTGAGAGGGTCCCCCCTAATTCTAAACCGACTTCGTCCGCCGAGTGAGAGGTCCCCCCCCCCCAATTTTGGGCCGATGAGTGAGTGGGTTGGGGGGGAGGCTCCCCCCTTGCCCGTGTATGCCCTATATCGTTTTTAGAAAAAATTCGGGTCCAAAATTCATGTAAAAAGTCCCAGAACTTTCTGAACAACCCAATATTTGCATATTTTTTCCTGCTTGAAAATTAAAAAGTTTAAAATTTTGTTTTTCCAATCTTTATCTACCCTTCCTCTAGTAAAATTTATGAAATTTGAGCTAAATTTACGATTTTTACACTTCTAAGTTAAGCTAACAGAGATTAATATCCTTAAGGATGCGTTTAAATGTTCAATATATTATTTATGGACAAACTTTTAATGCCTTTTATTTAGAAAAAAGCTTAGGCTCTTGTTGACTTCACCTCTTTTATTCTTTATTTGCATGTTTTATAATCGATTTAGCATAGGTTTATTATGTCTCTTGCATCAAAAAGTGAAAAGTTTTCGAGGATTTTTGAACCGGAATTTAATGAATTTTAACATTTTTTAAGTGTCAAAATTGGCTCAAATTTAAAGGAATAAAAAAATCTTTGATGGAAGATAAAAGTAGGCGGGTTTTAATGACTGTACTTTTTTAAGTGATACAAATTTCAAAATAACTGGAGATGAGGTGTATTGGGCACGGCGCACCAAAAAGCCAGAAGCAAGAATCAAAAATAAAAAAAGAATGACGCCAATCGACTCAGCTCGCCAAGTGCTTCAAAACGAGTCCATATCATGAGGTTTTGGGGGTTTGACCCATGGCTGAAAGGCTAAAGTGACAGATTTGTAGTTTATAGGCTCGGGTTCGAATTCCGCTTCGAATTTAAAGTTGTCCAATTTTCATGAAAATTTTTCATATCTCTATTTGCGCCTCTAAAACACTTTGCAGCCATTTTTGACCATTAAATACTTACTAGAGCTGTATAGTAATAATGATTTTAACTTTTATAAAACCTAACCTTACTATACAGCTCTAGCAAGTATTTAGGGTGCGCGTTATCAGTTGGGCCGCGTTCGGCCCGACGTTAGCAGCGGCGTTAGCATTTGCACTACGGCCCGACGTTAGCAGTCGGGCCGTGGAGTTGGGCCGGTCGGGCCGCGAGTTGTGCCGGTTGGGCCGCCGTTGTAAAACGGCGGCCCAACTAACGGTCTGACTGATAACGCGCATCCTTACTAACCAAAAAATGATTGCAAAGTGTTTGAGAGACCAAAATAAAGATATGCAAAGATTTTCATGAAATTTGAACAACTTTAAATCTGAGGCAGGATTCGAACCCGAGCCTATAAACTACTGTCACTTTAACCACTCCGTCATGNAAAAATGATTGCAAAGTGTTTGAGAGACCAAAATAAAGATATGCAAAGATTTTCATGAAATTTGAACAACTTTAAATTTGAGGCAGGATTCGAACCCGAGCCTATAAACTACTGTCACTTTAACCACTCCGTCATGGGTCAAACCCCCAAACCCCTATGATATGGTACTCGTTTTAAAGCTCGACGAGCTGAGCCGATTGGCAACATTCTTTTTTATTTGCGTTTAACTTTTTATTGAAACGTAAACTTGCTATAGGTGTCTATATAAAAGTTGTCGGGCGGATCACTAGCTTTCTCATGAGTGGTCAACCATTTCTCAATTAAATTCCTACGAGAAGCTAGACGCAAGACTCTAAATAGATACTTTTCTAAAAAGGTACCTACAAAGAATTGGCCCTAGATCCATGTAGGACAACTCTTAACTTTTTTCTAAAATACATCTTAACCAGGATCGAAAGTTGTCTTAATTTAGTCTAAAATGAGCGACGGCGCCACTAGTGTTAAATGGCACACTTTCGGCTTTTTCCTTTTGATCTTTAACTCCTGCTTACAGATGTTTTTCTCATTCAATTTTTAGCGGAATCTCAAGCACGTGTCCAGTCCATCAAAAGTTTTCATTTTCCGTTATTTTTTCTCATGACCAAGGCGAACAACTCGGTCACTTTTCATTCATCATCATCTTCTTTTTCTTCCACTTCCTTCACTTATGCAGCTGCGTGTGCGCTGTCGCGCATTTTTGTTATCTCAAGAAAGCATCAGCAGCAATTTTTTCTCTTTCCTGGGATTACTAATGGCATAAATAACGTTATTTTTGGAGTGATTTCGAGGTTAGATTGATCGCATATTTTGGGCGGAAATTTATTTGAGATTTTATTGAGATAAGTTTTTTGGAGGAGCGATTTTTGGTTCTTGAGGTTGTTGTTTTTACTTTTATGCATTTATTTTTCTTTGAAAAATTTTTTCGCCCTGGCAGGATCGCACCCTTGACCAATTGAGTGTAAACTAATTGGTATAGAGACGCTTGCCACTATACCATGATTTTTTTCTCTGTGAATAAATTTTTCTCTTTCCATTTCTGTACTTCAAAAAACATAGCTATCCTATGAAATCCGAGAATTTGATCACTTTATGAAGACCCTTTGAAGTACACCTTGTTTGCATAAGCGGCATGTGTTGATGAGAGAGTGGAAGTATGTCAAAGTTAGGTAATCTTAGGAACAAATATTGAAATTAGATCATCTTCTTTAATCCAAAAATATCGGTCCTAGGTATCAAAATGTCATCTTCTAGCCATTTTTTATTTTTCTACTAGATTTTTTAAAAGAAGATTTTGACCTTGTACATATAACAACAGATTATCACATTCGCTGTTCCATAAATTTATGCTCTATGTCATTTAATGGAATGTGGATTGAAGAAGATCGTTTGCGCCACCCGTTGGAATGGACACGACGACGACACGGTTGTTAGGGATAATATGTATCGCTTATGTTTTGTAGTAAATCTTCTTAGTTCCGCTCGATCACCCGAAGCCATTATCGATGAATAATTTTTCCATCTCGTTTTTATGCAAGTTTATTATATGGATTTTAAGGATTATGCTAGGGATATAAATTTTAAAGAAATGGAAATAATTTTTGTATATAGTTAGGGTTGCCAGAATAGATTTAGGATGTTACAACGATCCTTAAAGGACCAGTCCAGTAATTTACAACCATTTGAAAAAATGATATATTCGGAAAGATCATGAACAATGGAGCATTTTTTGTTTTTACGGCATGTTCTGAATCGTTGTAGTTTTCGAGATAGACTTCCACAGCTACATTGGTCCAACTTTTCCTTCTTATATGACAAATTATATGTTTCGGCTCAAATACCGTATTTTTGGTATACATTGTTTATTTACNGCTACATTGGTCCAACTTTTCCTTCTTATATGACAAATTATATGTTTCGGCTCAAATACCGTATTTTTGGTATACATTGTTTATTTACTCTTCTCTAATTTGCATATCTATGTTTATCTTCCGGCTACTTATGGCCCTCATAAAGGCTTAGTCGGCCACTTGTAGCCAAGAAAAACATTTTCTTAACTTAAAGCTTTTGAAATCATTAGCATTGCTGTGATTGGAAAGGTTTTAAAGAACAAAAATCGAAAAAAGCCTGTTTAGATAGGGATGACCAAGTATTTTTTAAAGTGCTATTTTTTAATTTCACGAAAATTTTACAGGGTGTCCCAAAAAAAACGCATATTTTGTAATTTTTTGAGGTCATTTTTTCGAAAAAATTTTTTTTTCAAAAACATCATTTCTAGGGTAAGAATTAGGTGAAAATCACGAAAAAAACATTTTTAAGGCGAAAAAAAATTTCTTATATGTTGAAAAACGTGAAGAAAAAACTAGAAAAGTGAATTTTGAGCATGAACAGCTATATTTTTGACCAGCAGGTGCCCATTTGGGGGTCGGGAAAATTTTTTTTCGCTTAAAAATGTTTTTTTCGTGATTTTCACCTAATTCTTACCCTAGAAATGATGTTTTTGAAAAAAAAATTTTTTCGAAAAAATGACCTCAAAAAATTACAAAATATGCGTTTTTTTTGGGACACCCTGTATTTTATTTAATATAAAAATTTCGATTAATTTTTGAGCAAAAATTCGATTTTAAGCAAAAATATTGGGCGACGGAAACGGAGTTAAACTCGATTTTTGACGAATTTTTGAAATGTGGAAGCAATAAAAAACAACCTACGTCAAAATTCCAAAATCGACCGCGATCGCGATTTTCTTTAAAAAAGTGAGAACGGGTTTTTCACGGGGCTGTCGTCCCTAAATTTGAAGGTCGTAATTGTAATTTAGATTACGACGCATCACTACTATTTTCTCTTTCAATAGCGTCACTTAAAATTGAAACATGGTACATGCAGCAAAATTTTATTTTTAAATAAAAAATATCATTTTATTTTTAAATTTTATCAGCACCATCAAAAAGCAACCGGATTCTTCGATCTACAGTTTCTGTATTGGAAGATTCCGCGCTAGCCACCATTTCTGCCCAATCCAGCATGCGCAGTTGACAATTTGTAAAATATCTAAAAATTATTTTTTTTATCACAACTATTAATTTTTCACATACGTTGCTTGTTTGGCGATCATTTGCCTCATAGCATCATTAAATTCGCGGATTTCATTTGAAAAGTCTCCTAGCTAAAAAAAGAAAATTATTTTAATATACAAAAATTCAAAAATTTATTTTGCATTTTTGTTCGGAGAAAATAATTTTTTACGTAAACTAGATTAGCAAAGTTGTTCAGCATAAAATTTTCTGTCGATTGATGCTATTTTTTCACGATTTTAAAGCAAAAAATTCAAACAAGTTTGATTATTACAACGAAAACATGTACACGAATTCATATTTTCAAATGCATTTATCTCGATGGGGAAAACGATTCAGATGATGCCGTAAAAACAAAAAATGCTCAATTTTTCATGATCTTTCCGAATATATCATTTAAATTTTGTGATGCTTATTCAATCGTTTCAGTAAACAAATTTTTATTGAATCAGACAAAGTTGCCTGATTCAATAAAAAGTTTATTTTAAAACGATTTATCAAACATTAGAAAAAGACAACCAAAATTGAAAAAACAGTATTTTTCGAATTTCTCGGCTGAGTAAAAGTTTTGCGCGATAGTTTTATATAGTTTTCCGCGCCAAATTCTATGGCGAATTCAATGGCGTATCTAACTTTTTGTGAAACTTTAACTGAAAAAAACTAAACCGGAAAACTTTTTAGGGTTATTCTAGCGTATGAAACAAACACAAAGGTGCGCAGCCTGAGGTCTGCGCGAAATTCAAAAAATGTTCATATTACGCCAAAAATCGATTTTGATCGCCATTACCGGAACTTTTTTGTTTAAAATAATCACCTCGGGGATAGTCACAAAAATAAGTTTGAATTCAGCATTTCTGCCTTTTCGAGAGGCCACCGTCGTGGCCAAGTCAAAAATATCATTTTGCACAATCGACGCCACTCTTTGGTTCATTGCTTCACTATAAAATACCAATAAATCCAAGCCAATGGCATAAAAAATCGTAATCGATGATTTGTTGGAAAAATTGAGAGAGGTTACATGGTTCAGGACCCATCTAAAAATTACAAGAATGAAGTTTTTGTAAAATTTAAACAAACAGAAAAACTCACATTGATAAAGTCATTTCCGCCGTAAATAGGAAAAAAATCCGGACGAGATGGCCAAGTGGTAAAGCTCTCGCTTTGCATTCCGAAGGGCGAGGGTTCGATCTCGGAGGTCGAAATCAGAAATATCATAATTCAAGATTTCATCATACAAACTACAAAATTTCTGATTTCGACCTCCGGATTTTATGTAGTTTGTATGATGAAATCTTGAATTATGATATTTCTGATTTCGACCTCTGGGATCGAACCCTCGCCTTTCGGAGTGCAAAGCGAGAGCTTTACCACTTGACCATCTCGTCCGGACTTTTTTTCCTATTTGTGGCGGAAATGAACTTTAGTTCAGTGGTAGTGTGCTCATTTTTCGCATTTATGGCTCAGGTTCGAATCACAGTCCGTTACAAAAGTCAAGGAAAATTGCAAAAACTTTTGGATAAGCCCATGATTCGAAAATGATCCATAAAAGTCAACGTCGAACACACTGAACTATCATTTTTTTAAATGTGATGCCAAAATTATACCTTGGCATGACCGGAAATTCTGCTCGAATAATGACAGTTTTCGACAGTGCCATCTCGTCTAATGCCCTCAATGAAGAGTCGGTGAGGAAAATATTTTCCACCATAGGGTTTTCATTGAATTGTTTGGCGGCCATGTCGAAATGTTGACTGAGTTTTTGCTTGATTTCGAAGAGTTGGTCAAATGTGAAGGAGTCTGGGTTCACACGCTAAATTTGAAAAGTTACAGGATATAAAAATAAGTCATTTTGTGATCACCCATGACATCTCAAAAATGGATATCCTTTCAGAAAATTTTTTAAAGCAAAAATAAACATCACCATAATGTTCAGCATAGTCAATTTGCTCTAAACGATACACAATTGATACAGTGATCTCATATTTTTAATTTTATACTTGGCACTTTACCCACTAGACTATGGGTTCAGCCCTGGTTCGATCCCCTTGGATTCAATTTTTTCAAAACTAGCTAAAAAATTTGCACTTATGTAATTTTTTATACTGAACAAGATTTCGCAAAAATTTACACAAATTTGACCTTAGTTGAGCTTTGATAAGGTCAAAATTTTGTCAAAAATGAAATTTCGGAGCTACTACACAATAGGAAGGGGACCACCCATGTGAAAAAATTTTCGAAAATTTTTTACGTGGCTGGCCCCCCCCTTACTGTGTAGTAGCTCTAAAATTTCTACCAGAAAACTCCTAATCAAAAACGGACTTCAAATTCGGATTCAACATAGTCGAACGACATAGAACCTTATAATAAAATTTGAATTGAACGAAATCTTGATTTTCAGGCAAAATTTTGTGTATTGACACGAAAATGTATAAATCGACATTTTAAAACCAAAACATAGGTTTATGGGTGTCGTTTAAAGGTTTTCAACTACGCCAATCACGATGGCGAGGTTTATTTATGAATTTGAATTTTCCTATCAAATTTGAACAACTGGCAAAGGCTTGCTCAAAAAATTCATACCCCATTAAAAGGCACACTTCGATCATAATTTGGCAAGTATACAAAATTTCCAGTATGTGCTCTATTTGCTTCATTTAGCCATAATTTTTTCTTAAAATAATTATTTTAAAAAAATTTTTATTGAGGGATATGGCAAGGCGCACAAAAATGCGAAAAGGTGCAGGCAAGGGTCGAAATTTAAAAAAATGAAATATCGACTCAGCTCGCCGAGCACTTCAAAAAGAGTACTACTATATATATATTTAACAATTTTTGAAGATTTTTTGCCGATTTTTTTCAATTTTTTGAAGGTTTTTTTCGATTTTTGACCATTTTTTCAATTTTGACGATTTTTCAATTTTGGTAGATTTTTTCGCTTTTGACGATTTTTGGAGAAATTTTAATTTTTGACAATTTTTACAGATTTTTTGACGATTTTTTCGAGTTTGACAAGTTTTGAAGGTTTATGGTACTCGTTTTGAAGTGCTCGTCGAGCTGAGTCGATTGGTGAAATATTTTTAATTTGACTCTTGCCTGTACCTTTTTGGTGCGCCTTGGGGGGGGGGGGGAAGGGGTTACTAGTAGAGCAGTGGATTTGGGGGGGGCTGAGGTATATGGTAAGTATAGAAGATAAAGGGTTTGTTATAACCTTACCGTCAACAGACTAAACTCGTGTAATAATGAAGCATCTTGGGTGATCTAAAAAGTTATTTTTTTGAACTTTTGCAATTTCTCCCAAAAAATTTTCCTTACCCCCAAAAAAGTGCTGTCCACATTTCTTGGAAAATAATTCGGGCTCATATAAGTATTTTGCAACAATCTTGCTGCCAACAAACGCTAAATTTTTTTGAATAACTATATGTATTACAGTGAAAATTTGAATATCAAAAATTCGCTTACATTTCGCTTTCGTGCCAATTTTACTGCTTTTCGAGCTGACATCGATCCGGAATTTTGGCTTCGTTGTTGTGGTGACATCATACAATAGTGTTCATAGGGGTTGCCACCATCGGGGTCAAAATCGACGAGGCGGCCATTTTTGACTTTGGCGTGGATGATTTTGAAATTTTGGTCTAAATTTTTAAAATTTGAGTCTATTTTTAGCTAAATTTTTTTATCAGAATCAAGTTCAACATGAGAAACTGCACAAGTGCAAAATTTTGGCTATTTTTGAAAAAATTGACCCAACGGGGATTGAACCTGGGACCAGTGATGTGCATCAACTGCGCAGTCAATTTTAAACTGCGTTGCGCAGTCCATAACGCAGTTTGAAACTGCGCCAAAAAAAAAAACTGCGCAGTTTGAAACTGCGCTTTTTGGCGCGATTTCAAACTGCGCAGTTTGCAACTGCGCTTTTTGGCGCGATTTCAAACTGCGCAGTTTGCAACTGCTCTTTTTGGCGCGATTTCAAACGGCGCAGTTTGCAACTGCGCTTTTTGGCGCAAATTCAAACGGCGCAGTTTGAAACTGCGCTTTTGAACGCTGTTTGAAACGGCGCAGTTTCAAACTGCGCTTCTTTCACGCAGTCGCCAACTGCGCAGTCAAAAATTCAAATTTGTTCAAAAATTCAAAATATTTGCGAATTTCAAAAATGTCTCCAAATCCACTAATTTTTTGTACTCGGGGGTTTTCGGCTATGGGGAACAATATGGCAATATTATTTCTAACAAAATTTTGTAAAAATTAAAAAATTAGGGGGTTACCCCTTAAAATTGAAAAATATGTGAATTTAAAAAATGTCTCCAAACCCGATAATTTTTTGTACTCGGGGGTTTTCGGCTATGGGGAACACGATGGCAATATTATTTCTTAACAAAAATTTTGTAAAAATTAAAAAATTAGGGGGTTACCCCTTAAAATTGAAAAATATGTGAATTTAAAAAATGTCTCCAAACCCGATAATTTTTTGTACTCGGGGGTTTTCCGCTATGGGGAACAAGATGGCAATATTATTTCTAACAAAAATTTTGTAAAAATTAAAATTAGGGGGTTACCCCTAAAAATTGAAAAATATGTGAATTTAAAAAATGTCTCCAAACGCGATAAATTTTTGTACTCGGGG
>OZJO01000710.1:11302-42229 GCA_900406225.1 Acrobeloides nanus | reverse complement strand
ATCCTTATAAAATTATTCGACTTTCGGCCCCCGAGGGACACCTGCCCGAAATCCCCTTCCCTATGCCACTGCCCCGGCTCATCATTGAACGACTGGGCCAAGACCCAAAGGAGAACAAAAAAGAAAAGATTGGCCGGTTCTCGGCCACGAAATGGCTCGAGTCAGCTCAAGAACTTGAGCGTATGCCAAAAAATTACAAACTCCTTGGCTAAGAAATTGGAATTTAACGCTTGATGGTGTGTGGGGCAGTCTGAATTTATTTATCAACATTCAAGGCCCACGTTAGGCACTACTAAAGATCATTTATTGATGTTCAATTTACAAACGGCGCTATTTTGCATATTCCTCTTGGTGCAACCACATTTTCTACATAGCAAGAATTGGAAGACAATTAGTTGTATGCTTAAGTAACGGGGTAGAGCAACTCAAGACGCAGTAAAAGTAGCACTTGCAAATATCCGCCAGAAGAGAGAAAATACCCCTCCACCTCCTCCCGCCGACGATAATGACGAAGGGAATTTGCGGTCTTTTTTAAAAATATTCTTCATTTCTATATCTAAAATCAGAATGCAAAACTTTTCGCCGAATGCTGTTTTTCAATTTTAAAAATTCGTTTGAGTTTTTGTATGTTTTCAATACGCCGAGGCTGATATCTTTTTATGGAAATAGCCGTATTCGATGATCGACCTCTTAAACGATTCGTCAGATAGTAATCTAAAGAGTTATCAGACCACTTTTTTTATTCGGATCGAAAAAATAGGATTTGACCTTACAAGGGAGGGTCCCCAATTGTGAGTCCGAAGTCGATATAAAAACCTAGCTAGACATAAAGATCATAGTCGATTTCATTTTTAAAGTTCAAAAATTATCGGCAACGGGTCACTTATTTGTACTCAAAAATGCGATTCAAAATCCAAAAAAAAAACAATTCATTTCCTTATAGGATCAAAATTATCGAATTGAAAACAAGTCAAGATAGCTTGGCGGATAGCATTCTTGCTTCGTGTCTCGTAAGATCGCAGGTTCGACTCCTCTCGGCACCATATCAATTTTGCATTTCAAATGCATTGAAAACAAAATTCAATTTATTTGAAATGCAAAATTGATATTGTGCCGAGAGGAGTCGAACCTGCGACCTTCCGAGACACAAGCAAGCACGCTATCCACCAAACTAACTTCACTTGTTTTCAATTCGAAAATTTTGACCCTATAAGGAAATTAATTGTTTTTTTGGATTTTGAATCGCATTTTTGAGTACAAATAAGTGACCCGTTGCCGATAATTTTTGAACTTTAAAAATGAAATCGACTATGATCTTTATGTCTAGCTAGGTTTTTATATCGACTTCGGACTCACAATTGGGGACCCTCCCTTGTTAGAAAATCTCTTTTTTAGGGTACTTTTTGGCACTTTTGTTGATATAGGAAAAAAACTTTCTTCGGCGCTCAAAAATCTGCTCTGATAACTTTTATCTACACCTTATTAGGATTATTTTGAGCGGTCGAGCATGAAAAACGGATCATTCCTCACAAAGTTATCAGCCTTTAAAAATTGCTTCTTGAGCAAAATTCTCGCTTTTAAGTTGCAAAAGTTGTAACTTTTTTTAGATAAAAATTTTTGACTCAAAATCTTTTTTATTAGCTTCCTCTAGGTTTACACTAACTTTTTCTCTTTAATCATAAGTCATGAAAAGTTTTTGGGATTTGCCAAAAATGCTAACTATCATAATGACCAAGCAACTATGGCTACGGTGAATTCTGGAAAAAATTGAAGTTTTTCAACTTAAAAACTTTATATTTCACCGTTTTTGGCCATACCAAACAATATAGAACAGTTTTAGAAGCAATTTGGAAAATTTTTAAAAATTCGATTTGAGATGAAAAAATCATAAAGGAGACCCTTATGATTTTGAGTCAAAAAATTTTTTTTCAAAAATTTCCTGCACACGTTCAAAAACGCATTATTCATGTTTAATGTGTTTAAAAATGCTTTAAAGGGGGGGGGGTATTTTTCTCTGGCGCCGGTAGGTCGAAAAATTTTTTTTCTCAAAATTGGCTGATTTTTGGTACTCGGGGGTTTTCGGGCACGAGAAATCGATTGCGCGCATCGAAAAAATCTGAAAAAATTTTTTAGGGGTCAAAAAATTGAAAAAAATGCGTCAAAATTTAGGGATTGTAACTTTTAACCCCAACAAAATTATTTTGGGGGTTTTTGGCCCCTAAAAAATTTTTTCAGAATTTTTCGATGCGCGCAATCGATTCCTCGCACAAAATTACCCCTAAAAATGATTTTGTTGGGGTTAAAACTTATAACCCCTAATTTTGACGCATTTTTTTCAATTTTTTGACCCCCGAAAAATTTTTTCAGATTTTTTCGATGCGCGCAATCGATTTCTCGTGCCCGAAAACCCCCGAGTACCAAAAATCAGCCAATTTTGAGAAAAAAATTTTTCGACCTACCGGCGCCAGGGAAAAATACCCCCCCCCCTTTAAAAGTCATAATAAGCAGTTTTGAACACGATTTTCGTCTGACTCCACTTTTGGACACACTTTGGAACACCGTGTTTACCCTTTAAATTGAAGTGCAGATGTAACTATCAGCAAAAAATGGTTGCCTTTGATTGTAGCGCCGCAGATTTTTTATATTTGATTGTAAATCTTACATAACTTAGCCATACACGCGACAAAAAGCCAAATTGAAATGGTCATCGGCATTTTAACCAATGCCCAATCAAAATTTACAATTTCATAACGAGTTTCTTTTTCAGTATCTTCTTGACATCCTAACCTTGTGCAAAACAATAAAATAATCAATAGCAATAAATAGTGTTTACAACATGTCATTTTTAAAATTCAATTTTGCAATAAAAAAAGTAAAGTAATTAAAAAAGTAGAGACTATGTAATTTTTATTATTTTGAGTGTACACATTAAATTCTTTCTGGGTAACAACTAATAAAGATTGTAAATAGTCGTAAAATTTTGATCAAAAATTAAAACATTTTTACATAAATGGCTGCTGTGCTTTTGACCGGTCATCAGGAATCTTAATTTTTGATATGTTCACAACTTTATTTTATTGAATTTTATATAACAAAAAAGAAGTTATGATTTATTTCTTTTTTATTCTTTTTTAAAGATTTTTTATGAAAATTTTTTTAAACACTTAACAGTTTAGTTGTGAACTCTGGTAGAATAGATAAAACTAATCATCTAGGTTACGAAAAATAAAAAAAATTGGATAATTTTTGTGTCATTTTATTCGTTTCATAAAGTTATAAAAATGGTTACAATGTTCATTTTATGAAAATCTACAAAATATATGCAAAAATGGAAAATTCTATCTATTGAAACCTGCTGAGGCGGGAATTCAAACACTGCAAAAAGAAATGGCTCCGCGCCGAATTGAACCCTCGACCTTATGCTTGCAGTTGGCGCCACTTCGCACTTTGCCATTTAACCGGCACTTTTTTTAAAGCTCTCTATGAAAAACATTACAGGGTGTTTAAAAAAAACCTTACTTTTCAAAAATACGGTTGTATGACAAAATCTTTGAATTTTTAGGGGTAAAATCATGCGAGAAATCGATTGCGCGCATCGCCGAAAATTGAAAATGCTTCCCTGACCCTGATTCAGGAAAAATATAGATTTTTTTCGACATTTTTTAACTAGCACTTGGTTTGAAAAAACGTAGTTTCAAAATCAGGCTCTGTGGTGCAGTGACAAAGCGGCGGCTTATGTGTCATAAAGGTCCCTGGTTCGAATCTCGCTTGAAGAAAAAAAATTTTGCACAGCCGTATTTTTGAAAAGTACGGTTTTTTATGAAACACCCTGTATATATTGTTTCCACAAATCGGCACGGTACCTTTTTAAAACGCCTACGCTGCTATACACAGTTAAACCACATAGAAAACGTCATACCAGCCGGTTAGGGTTTAGGAATTCATTCGTTAAAAAGTATTTTTGAATTAGCAAGCCTTATTACATGACCTCAACGAACAGGTGTTACTTGCCACTAAAACTTCAGAAAAAGTTGGTTAACGATTTATTCTTTTTTACGAGCCCTAGTCTAAACGCTTGAAGTTTGTCTGACGACTTGAACTCAAATTTATCTTCAAATATGAACGGTAATTTAACACTTGAAATGGTTTATCATCCGACCCTTGCAACATCTTTCAGCAGATTTCAATATTTTTCATTTACCATAACAACCCTCATAACGATTTTATCGGCTTTTATCATTCTGAAAAAATCTCCATCACAAATGAAGCTGTATAAATACTTGCTTCTCAACCAATTATTTTGGTCATATTTATTCGATATACATTTGACTATATGGCAACCAGTATTTCTATTCCCATTTTTCTTGTGTTATTCAGATGGCCCAGCACAATATTTTAGCTTTCATTCTCAACACCCGCTTTGCGCAACTCTTATTTTTATAGTTTTTGGATTTATTCATTCAGTACTATTTAATGCTACATATAGAGTTTTAAGTGTATACCAAGATTCGTGGGTATATGATATAATAACTTCTTCGAACTCACTTTTGGCTGCTTTTATTTTATCATTCTTCATAATTTTATTATTAGGAAATTGTAAGTGATAACTTTATTATTCTTTATTATTCAAAAATTAGCAATTTTTTAGAAAATTTTTATCGACCCCCTAATTAGACGTTGAAACTTTTTTATCTACAGGTGGCGGAAAAAGTGCATTTTTGTGATTTTTTGGGACCCGGAAATTTATTTTCTAAAAATGACCAATAATGGATAATTTTATGCGGGGAATCGATTTTTCGCATTCCTGAACTCTGAAAATGCTTTCCTGACCCTGATTCAGGGACAAATGGGTATTTGAAGCGAAAATTGTCATTATTCGCATTTTTTATTTGAAAATCACTTTTCTAGAGGTAAACCCAGTTTTTCCCTGAACCAGTGCAGCATTTTCAGGGGATGCGTACAATCGATTTTCCGCATAAAATTACCCCCATATGAGTCATTTTTAGAAAAATAAATTTATGGGTCTCACAAAATCACAAATGTGCAAAGGTAGTAACGGTACTACTCTGTAACCCAATGAAACTTGAGTTATGATATGCCCTCCAGGGATCGAACCCTCTCCATTCAAGATGACTCGACGTTCTTAACCATTTGGCCATGACGAAAAGTTGTTCGCAATCGATTTCCCACATAAAATTACCCTTAAACAGCCGGTTTTCCAGCTAAAATTTGAATAATCTACATTTTCTTCAATACACTCATTCCTTCCCTGAATCAGGGTCAGGGACGCGTTTTCACGCTTTGGGAATGCATGATTCTTCGCATAAAATTACCCCTAGGCAAAATTTTTTATTCCTTTGTGGACAAAGCAAAAAGAATTAGCTCCGAGCGGGATGGAACCCCCGGGCCAAACGTTGCTTAACTTGCCATTTGGACAGGATCGTTCCTTACTCACTTTTAAGAAAGTTTTTGAATGATGGATTTGAATGGGCTTTAGTAACGGTACTACCCTGTCACCCAATGGCATTTTTTGCTCCACCCTGTATTATCATTTTCTTTTAAAAATGTTCCTGTGTAACTTGCCATAGCCACTTTTTTATCCTAAACTTTAAAAATTATTCCTCTTTAGCACCTGTAATAACTTGGTTGTTCACGTCTATCAACTATGAAATCATACGTGAAAATGTAATCCATGATGAGCCAATCATGAAGTTAGTATTTGAACTAGAACCCTCAGCCGGTGGATGTGATTGGGAACAATGCAAATATATAGTCTTGATCGGCGCTATTACTTCTAGTATTGCTTTGACCTTTCTTATTATAATCATGCCAATACTTTTCTATTTTTACATCCGACAACTTTTTCGAATGCAAAATAAGCTTTCAGCAACAACTTTAAGATTATTTAAAATGTTGACTATGACTCTGGTGGTTCAGGGTGTTGATGCGGTTATTTTGATTATTATTCCCTTTTTAATTTTATTCTACCTTTTTTACACACATAATTTAATGGGTAGTTATTATGCTCAATTAGCATTATTTCCCATATCACTCTATAGTTTTTGTGAAACTTTCACTTTGTTATATATGATTAAACCATATCGAGAATATATCTATGGATTATTTACATTTTTTGCGAAAAAATATTTTAAAAGAGGGAATAATCAAATTAGAGTGGTCCCAGTTAATTTAATTATGCATAAGTTACCGGAATACCTGAATATCCGGAATACCCAAATCTTTCAGCGGGGTGCCCCAGGGCGTAGCTAGAGGGGTGCACCGGGGACCGGTGCCCCATGTCTATTAAAAATGACGTTTTTCCGATTTTTGAAAAAATTATTTTTCAAAAATGACTTTTATCAGAAAAGTGGCCCCTCCATTGGCGGCCAACTATGTCTTTGGTGCCCCCCCCCCCTCCATTGGCGTAGGGAGAAGGGTCGACTAACAAAGGGGAGGGAACTTTTCCAAAAAAAGAACAGACAGACGGGAACCATGAAGGCCTACTCATTCGACTTGATTGCCTTCTTGAAGTCCATATTCCTGGATTGGGAGTTTTGCTGCCCCGGACGTTCCCGCCGTCTCTAAACCTCCTCTTCTGGTGTGTGCTGCTTTTTGCAGCAAAATGTATTTTTTGTGATGTTTGATCAATTTCTTAAAAAATGATCACCATTTTCTTTCGCCCATTGATGATTCATGTGAGTCATCAAATTTTTGGTTACTTCTCACAAATAATTCACATCTTGTTTGACTCCACCTCTTTTCAAGGTGTGTATAAATATATTTAGATTTTTGTTGTAACTATTTACTTTTAAATAAAATTATTAAAAAGAAACAAACTCTTTTTTAAATTAAAAACAAAACAAAAAATCGTAAAAATCAAGATTTTTCAGTTCCCAAAATTGTTTTTAATTTTTCTAAGTGTAGAGACGCATACCGAATAAACTGTAAAATATGTTTGAAAGGTCCGAAGATAGTCTATATCTTGACACTTTTGGTCTAGGACACGTATAGTTAGAGATCAACTAGGATGAATGTGGGGTCCTTAACCTTAGCGGGTTGAGGAATGATTCTTCTTCATGCCATATCTCCACAGAGACCCCACTCTTATTAGTAACACGGGGTATATTCGTGCACTACACACTATACACTACACGAATGCACTCCAATGGCAGTTATTTTTGGAGTGACCTGAAGTACACACATGATCTTTGACCTTTTTAATCCGATCCAAATCTGTTTTAGACGTTTCATATTTCTAATAAAAAACAAAAAGCATGTTTTCTTTCTGTTGGTTTTCTGTTGATAATATCATTACTTTTAATCTCATTTTAATATAAATAAACATCTGTATCCTTAGAAGTCTGAACAAAAATCAATTATAATTTAGGCGTGCAAGACTCTACTCGTTAAAAAAATAAACTTTAACTCAAACATGAGCATGGGTTGTCAAGTATCTGCATGAGTAAGAGTCTTTTTAGGGTGACATAAAAGTTCTGTTACAAAAATGAGATTTCATGAAAATTTCTTTAATTAAATCCCAACATTTCCGATATTCCTATGTAAAAACATTCTCTTTTATTCTAAAGATATTGATTTTTTAAGAACATTTTTCAAATAAGATCTTTTGGGCATTCTTTTGTAAAAACTAGTCCATAGCATGATAGTAATTGCTATAACACCAGCTTCTATTATCCATATTAAACGAGGCCCATGTGAAGTATATGCCATGCTAAATTATCTCTTTCTATATTAACCGAAAAAATTTTTTACCTCAATAATATCGGACCTAGCATTCTGGCAATACTGCCACTCATTTGTAAAACCCCTTGTTGAGTGCCTTGATTTTTGGAGCCGAGCAAAATGGACAAAATTGTTGGAAGTGTTATATTTAATATAGGAAATGCTGATCCAACTAATAAAACATAAGAGGCATAAAAAAGCCAATAATTGATGGGCTTGAGATTTTCACACCAAGAATAGTCTTTTCCATGGCACGCAATGGTTTCTTGTGGTACTGAGATGTTATTCGATGCATCCATAGTTTGGTTGATAGTTTGGTTGAGCAGGACACTTCCAGGTAAGAATGGCCACGAATATGTTAGAACAAAAAACATCAAAAATAAAAATAAAGAAATAACGCTCGACATACAATTGTTTACTCTAAATTTGGCACTTAAAAATTTTTTCAGACTTAATCAGCTTACACTTTTTCAAACTTGAAAAATATATACGCTAAATATACAAGGAAATTCATCCCACCTAGAAAAGCATGAGCTATAGATGTATATAGGACGGTATCTGAGTTAGACCAATTGAACCTAAATTTTTCATTTTTGCACTCAAAAATATTGGGCCGTTAGGAAAGTTTTAAGCTTTTGCAGGTTCGACTTTTGGACCCTTTCGTTGTTTTTATCATAACTTTTTTCTTTAAAAGCGATTCCTACAATTTTATTGTCTGTCGTTCACCTTTCCAACGATACCAAGACTATTCACGAAAACTACAAGGGCTTTGGGTATAGTCTTGATGTTGTTGGAAAAGGGGAACAACGGACAATAAAAACGTGCTTTAAACTGTAGGAGACACATTTTAAAAAAAAAGTTATGGTAAAAACAGTGAAAGGGTCCAAAAATCGATTTTTGTGAAAATGGCACCTCGATTATCCAAAGTTTAAAGGCGTGGGACCTAACTTATAATCACTCACTAGGCACTTAAAAATAATTTAGGCTTCAAGTTTGTAGCACTGCCACCCCTCAGGAGCATCTGCGATATTTCGAGATATTGCCTCTTAAAACTTTCCTAACGACCCAATACGTAACATACATGAGCATGGCAAATGATGAACCTAGTGTTTCAATATTTGTACTCACAAACATTTGCGTAAACTTGGCTATATAGCAAACTATGACGGCAATCAGATCATATCCTGGCCAAAATTGAGATTTTTTGTAATTTGCTATTTTCGGATTCTATAATTTCATCTTCTATAGTTTGAATATTACTTTTTAAAAATACTTCAGAATCACCGATTTTCGTGCAAACTTTGACTTTTAACACTTCATTTTTTGAATTTTCATTAAAGCAAAAGTAAATCAAAAATAGGCTGAAAATATTCAATAAAATCGATAAATACGCCGGAGCTGTATACATATTGATGATCAGTAGACGCGTGATGTAAATTCCCGGGTAACCTAGTGGTATAAAGATAACTTGTATGGCTAAAAATCTGAGAAATACAATGTATACATGCCACTCACCTACCTGGTCCGACAGAATTTCCTATCGCCGAACCACATGTCAATATCGCCATAACCTTTGCTCTTTCTTCTGGTTTGCTTTCATTCGAAACAAAAGTTCTCAAAAGTGCCAGATCTGCAAAAATTAATCAAATAATTTTTAGCCTAATCTTTTACTTACTAGCTCCTAAACCTAGAATAAATCTACTCAATAGCATAAAATATTTCCTATGGAACGGTAGCAATTCAAGAAGGGCGTAAAGAATTTGGCTAACAGTCATTAACATTATGACAACATATAAGGGCAGTTTAACTTGATTTATTTTATTGCTCCAATAACCAAAAAGAGGGTACGCAATGATTTGTCCTATTGAATAAAAAGAAACAACATAGCCAAAAAATTCTTCAGTTGCTGTATTGTCTAACTAAAATTTTTGAAATTTTTAATTAAAAAGTATATTTGATACTTTATGACTTAGGTAAGGTACCCCATCCAAAAAAGTCAATTTTAAGCTGAGAACCTTATGAAAACAAATAAACTGTACCCTGTGGTTGCGTTAAACATACGTAGACAAGGGTGGGATCAGCACATCCCCTCTCTTCTTAGAAAGCCAAAATTGACGAAAACGGTATCCCACTTTATCCAATAGACAGTTTATCAACTGGGACACTTCATCCAACGGACATTTCATCCAATGAAACACATTCGTACATTGAGGACACTTTATCCAAAAGACGAAGAGTCCATTGGATGAAGTGTCCTCATTGGATGAAATATCCTGATTGTCCACTGGATGAAGTGTCCCAATTGAATAAACTGTACATTGGATGAAGCGAGATATCGCCAAACAAGCATAAGGTAGTTTCTGGACCCTTATGTTTCTGAACCACTTCTTATTTTACCCAACTGATCTATTAAAAAAGGATATTTAACTCATAGGGTACTTTTTAAGAAATGTATTTCATAAGTTCAGGCCATTTTTATCAAAATTCTTTTTCAGTTATATCGAAATTTTGAAAAAGTCATAATGAGAACTCTTATGTTTTTGACCACTTCNGCCATTTTTATCAAAATTCTTTTTCAGTTATATCGAAATTTTGAAAAAGTCATAATGAGAACTCTTATGTTTTTGACCACTTCTTAAATTTGTCGGTTAGTAGCAAACCCCTTTGCCCATGTATGGCGTTAAATGACAATTTTTGATGAAAAATAATGAAAAAAATTTGATGAAAAGATGAAAAATAAGTGAAAATTTGAAAATTTTTTGGTTGGGATACCTAAGTCACACTAATGCCAAGCATTTTGAGAGAAGTTTATTAGTTTATTCAACATACAATTTGTAGATATGGCCATAAAGAATTGAAAAAGATGCTCATTTGAACAGAGCCTATAAATGCTATCAAGCTTGCAATATAAATTGAAGTCCATTTTGTGCCTTTTTCGGTATTATTCAACGAAGACATTTTAACTTCTAAAAATAAAAAAGTCAAACATAACGACTCAAATTGATCCCAAAAACAATTTCAATAGAAAATATTTTCACGTAGCCCCACTTGTAAAACAACGCATATTAAAAATCTTTTTCCTATGCCGAGATATTAAATTTTATTTCATTGTATATTCATCTGAATCACCCTGTAGATCACCGCTTTTGAATATTCGAACCAACACCAAACAAATGTTTAAAAAAATTGAAAATCGAAAAATTTTAGTCAATTTGTTATGTTATTAATATGTTATGTTAGTAGTATGGAGTTTATTGTTTTCACCCAATCTTTATATACCACATGGAATCTATCAACCAAAATTTTACTCTTCTCAAATTAGCTTATCTTCACAATTTAGCAGTAAAAACCACGTAAAGATCAAACGACGAAAAAAATGTCAAAACCAACACAGAACATCAAGATCAGGGGATTAAAAGAGCAAGATGAGTTAATGTTTAAGAATAACAAGATCAGGGGATTAAAATCGCATGATGACGCTAATAAATGAGAATTTGAAACAACAAATGGAATGATAATAAGTTTACAATCATTAACAAACCATGTTGAAACCAGGGACCGAAAAGTTGGGTGCTAGCACCCGCACCCAAGAACACCCCACGGCGGACCAAAATGGGTAAAAATTTCAATCTCTTCAAAAACATGAAAAAAGAGGTTCTTACAATGCTAATAACACATTCCAATCGAAATTAAAAATTTTAGACACTGTAAAAATTTATGGGTATAGAGCGCTTTTTCTCTATACCGCGCTACCTAGCCCGGCTGCTATCGTTTGAGCAAGGACCAGTCCAGTGGAAGTTGCCATTTTTGTTGATATTCGGAAAGATCATGAAAAATGGAGCATTTTTTGTTTTTACGATATGTTCTGAATCGTTGTAGTTGTTGAGATAATTGCGTTTGAAATTTCTCAAGTTTTCGTTGTAATACACAAACTTTTTTGAATTTTTTGCGGAAAATCGATTTTTGCATCAATTTTTAAAATTTTCATAAAATGAACATTGTAACAATTTTTATAGCTAAATGAGACGAACAAAATGGCACCAAAATTATCCAATTTGAACATTGTTTTGGGTTATTGAAACGAAATTTCTGATTCATGTTTTCGTTTCAATAACCCAAAACAATGCTCAAATTGGATTTCGGTGTCATTTTGTTCGTCTCATTTAGCTATAAAAAATTGCTACAATGTTCATTTTATGAAAATTTAAAAAATTGATGCAAAAATCGATTTTTCCGCAAAAAATTCAAAAGAGTTTGTGTATTACAACGAAGAGCTTGTAACAAACTCAAAATTTCAAACACAATTATCTCGAAAACTACAACGATTCAGAACATGCCGTAAAAACAAAAAATGCTCCATTTTTCATGATCGTTTCGAATATATCATTTTTCTTATGATTGTAACTTACTGGACTGGTCCTTTAACGGTCCCCTAAAGTTCTCAAAAATCTAATATTCGATTTTTTAAAATTCAAATATGGTTTAGACATAGTAACAATTAGAACTATATATAACGATTTACTATGAAAAATCTCCAAGATTTTTCACTTGCCTTATTTTAACATAGTTTTAGACCGCCGAAATAAAGTAAAACACAAAAGGTGTTGGACAACATTTAAAGATCAAATAAAAATCAAAAATCTTTAGAAAAATTTTCCTTTATAGTCTTTGTCACTTCCTCGTGTGAAGAATGTAGAATTAAAATAATGTGAAATGCTTTTCAAAGATTTTTTTGCAGTTTGTTATTTTTGCAGGCTTGTTTATTTTATTATAAATTTTTGCTAACAATACTTTTTTTATTGTAAGTCTATATTCTTATAATCGATTAATAATTCTTCTGCGTTTGTCTGACTACCATACATAAACAAGGGGGATGTTATTTTTGACCAAAACCAGGGGCCGAAAATGGATCCAGAACCCAGGAACCCAAATGGGTCCCTGGATCCCGGACCCATTTTCGATCCCTGGTTTGGCCAAAAATATCCATCCCCCTTGTTCATGTATGATAGTCATCGGATCTTCTTACCGAGATCGGGGAATTATTTTGGACTTGTGAGTTGAAACAGACTATAGTGAGCTTGAACTTAACACTCAATTATCTGAAAACAACGGCATTCTCTCACTGGAAAATTTCTTAAACGACAAATCTTTAACTATCCCTGAGTTAAAAAAATATCAAAAAACATATCAGAAAGATGAAATTGAAATAACGGTAGCATACAAACGACTTCCTTTTATACTCAATTTTTAGCATATTCAACAGCAAATTTCGAGCAATACAAATGGCCATCACTCGAAATTCGAAGGATTTGGATGGATTACTGAAGTGCTTATTAGAACAATATTGTGCATTTTTGGAGCGACTTTGTTTCTGCGCATGAATTGGATCGCCAAACAAGCGTGTCTATGTAAGCGTGAATTGCATATAATCTCATCGGATTACGGAATAATCATAAATAAATATTTCAGTGCTGGGTTTGTGTAGTATTTTTATCTTTGATAGTTGTTGATATTACGGCAATATCGATGTCGGCTATTGCAACAAATGGTGAAATCAGGGGCGTGGCGACAGTTGAGGACGAGCACTTGAGGATGAGACATTTTAGAATGGCTATTTGAGGACGGACATTTGAGGACGAACATTTGAGGACGAGACATTTGAGGATGGGATATTTGAGGAACAAAGGTGGGATATGTTTTTTTACGTCTAATTAGCACCCATCCTCAAATATCCCGTCTTCAAATGTCCCATCCTCAAATGCCTGCCCTAAAGTGTCTGTCCTCAACTGTCACCACGCCAAATCAGGAGTGGTGGGCTTTATTATTTGGTAAGAAGGAAATATTGGGTTAATAATAATTGGCGAAAAGTCGAATTCTCAAAAAATGCAATTTTCTTAAATTTGTGTAAATCGTCATGAGCCCTCTTTATATGCTCTGACTTTAAATGCTATCCCTAGATATGCCACCTATGCTATTCATTCGAGGAAGCCACACTTGTGTTATGACATTTTTTGTTATGTTAATATATTTGCAGAAAAAACATCATAAATTAATGTTTATTGATTTTCAAAGTGCTTTTTGGCATGTTTTTCGGATTGAGAATTGTTGGCATTGTCTTGGCGTTTTTGCGGTCTTTCATAAAACTGAACGTAGTCGGGCAGAGATAATCAGTTGAGCAAGCTTTGAGCGAGCATATGCAGTTTGTGACACCAGTATCGAAGAGTTCACAAGAAGCGGGTTCCCAACCAATAGTTTCATTTTGAAGGGTGCTTCCTGGGAGTCGTTTTTCGAGGACGCAATTTTGTGCGGCATTTGGATTTGCATCAGGTGCCCAATCGGTGAAACTGGTCATCTAAAAAGTAGGTATGCTTTTTGGCAAAGATAAGATTGGCACCAACTTACGGGCATATCATTTCCATTAAATGTATACCACTTCCAAGGTCCGGATGGATTCATGCCTTGGCGATGCAAGCCGATATAAAAAGCATTTGGAATTTCATCGTGGATAAGGTCTAGAAAATTAAACATTACTTAGTAATTAACCAAAACTCATAATACCTTTAATAAAATCTGAAGTGGCCTTTGCATTAAGTGCAACTGGATAGCCAGTAGAAGAATCACCGCAGATATTAGTATCGTTTAAATTGACAGGCCCCATCAAAAGTTCCCAAATAGAAAAACATTCGGCATAGCGGTTGTAACGTAGAGTGCTTAGTTCCCACACCACAAGTTGGGTACCCGACCACCACGGGCATAAACAATTCGCTAAAAAGCATTTGCTGAAACAAGCGAGATATCCAGGATTTGGGTTCGAGGTTGTGGATAGGTGAGGGCTTGAAAAATTGAATTTTTCTTGTAATTTTTTTGTTGCAAGATACCATTTTCAAAAATTTTCTCATTTGGGGGGGGGGGGTAAGCTTAGGATAGTTTTAGGCTAGGCTTAAGCTTAGGTTTAGGTTTAGGCACCATTTATACTTCCGTCACGACGAAACGGAAGTATAAATGGTGCCTTAGGCTTAGACTTAAGCTTAGGCTTTATCCCCTCCCCCAAGTACGGCTCTGCCAAAAAATTTTTTCTTAGTAAACAAACATTGTGTAAGAGCCCAATCCAAGTCACTGGTAGTCCAATTTTTTGGAAAGTTAAATGATAGAGAAGAAATTTGATTCAACAAGTTTGTCAATATGATATCATTTGGCTTGTAGTTAATGGTAATAACGCTGCCAAATTGTTGGATGTTTTGGCAATTTTGAACAACATCAGCGATGTTGCCGCTAAAATTTGTTTTTTTTTTAAGTCTAATGTGTAAACATACGAGCCATAAGCTGCAAAAAGTACAAAAACTGCTGGTCGTCCCAATTTTTCGCATCCAATTACTTGATCACATGGTTGCTCGTTGTATAGAATGTTATAGGCTTGAGTCACAGCACTAAAAAGTTTCAAATTTTTATATGTTTTATGAAAAAATAACATCTTGAAGTCTGAATCACTGGCGTAAGCCTGGGTTTTTTTATACTTACTCAGACATATCAGAACCACTATCAGATGTACTACCAGTGATTCCAGTTATTGCCGTATAAAGTTGATCTGGAGTCGAAAAAGTAGTCAAGTTGGCAACAATCGTAGCTTGTGTAGCATATGTAATGATAGCTACTCTAGTGTAGCGCGTACCATTTTGGCCAATAGGGTACTTTCGGAGTTCCGAACCGAGTTGAAGAGTAATCTAAGAAATTCTATTTTTGCCTAAAAAACACTAGATTACTTGTCGAACTTGGGATGGACCCATATTTGTACTGATATCAATAGCCACAACGATGTCGAGCCAAGCATTCGAAACATTTTTGGTGCAAGGTACTCCGATTGGATCTCCAGCATCTTTCACTACTGAAGATGGCAATTGTTTATAAAAAGTTCACGAAATTTTAAGAAATTACCATATTTGCTTAGTGGTGGAAGGATAGCAGCAGAGTCGACATAAATTGCAGGTTTAAGAAAAAGGCCCAGCAAGCCAAGGAAGAACACCAACAAACCCATTGTTTAGAACTAAAATATAAAAAGTCTAAATGTGAACTCTTTATAATTTTAACACTGATTATTAGTGAGCCTGATTATCTGAAACGTCTCTAAAACACCTGCAAAATCAATGCTCACTCTAATTTTTAACGCCTATCCCAAAATGTCTGCCCTAATTTTTAACTATGACGTGGTTCAATTTAAAAAATGATTATCTTATAAAAAACTAAAGGCCTAGTTCCCACTCTAATCGACCTTTAATTTATCAAATTTTCCAGAACAATAAAACGACATGCGATAAAAGAGACCAAAAGCATAGAATAGGTGAAGTTTGATTCTTTAGCTAATCTTGTACAGGGTGATTCAGATGAATACACAAACTTTGAAACTCATCTCAAAAACTATACATCCGTTTCACAAGATTTTTGGGCGACTATCGTTTTTTTATGCGCTCTACAAAATGGCGTTATTATTTTTCAAAAATTCCTTAAAAGGTATCCAAATCACGGCCTAATTTCTGAAAAAAATTTTTTGTAAAAAGTTATTGCTAGTGCTAATTTTATGTAAGAAATCAATTTTATTTCATTGTATATTCATCTGGATCACCCTGTACACGGATGCTAGTTTCCAATGAAAATCTCCGCACCCATAAGTAAATTAGAGTGTAATGCAGTGATAAGGAGTCTCAAAGAAAAGCTAAACGTATAAACAATTCATGAATAAAAAGTCAATACATTTTTTTCACAATCGGGATCAAATGGTAAAAGGCTCGAACTTTCAACAAAAAATTCTAGATTACAAGAATTTTTGTATTCAAGGGTTTTTCGACATGGGTGACTTGAATCTGGAGGAATTTTTTAAAATTTGATAATGAAAGTTATCACAACGAGGAGTAAGCTTCTAAAAATGCACAATTTTGATCGTAATTCCGAGGTCCTAGACCTCGAAAATTATTTTTTCATGAAGATGGAAGTCTTGTTAGTATTCATAACGCTTTTGATAATAAATTAATTGTAGGTAAGAATCAGTGTTGGATGCAACAAAATTTTTAGGGGAGGTAAATATGTATTTTTCCAACAAAAAATCTTTGATTTTTTCGCAAAATTATCATTCTTTCAATGAATTTTTCAAATTTTAGGGGGAAGGTAATTACCCCCTTACTACTCCCTGCTAACGGTACTAGTAAGAATATGTTTGAAAAATTTTTTTAATACAGAGTGTATCTTATGTGTAGCACTGTTCGGGAGACGCATTTCCAAAGTTCCAAATGTGAGATAGAGAGTGGTTAGCCAGTAGGAATGCGTAGGAGAATAAGAAATACAGGGTGTATCAAAAAAACCGGATTTCAGGCGATTTTTTCATGTTTTTTCAACTCGATACGGGTTGAAAAAACATGAAGTTCATACGGTTTTTCTTCATAACATAAGTTTTTTTCACAAAAAGTGATGTTCTACGAAGATGTTCGTCGTGATCTCAGGAACAACATTGTAAAACACCACTTCTTGTGAAAAAATTTCTTTCATAAAGAAAATTCTTATGAACAGGGATCCAACAAATCACAAAAAGCCACTTTTTATTGGGCCACCCTGTACAAAGATTAGCATCTCTTTTTGATGGACAATGGTATGATCTGCCGCCAGAAAACAAATTACTATTTGTGTGTCAAACAAGTTTTTCATAATAACTTTTGATTATTGATTTTACCGTATTTAGAACGATATAAACTTCGAAAGAAACAATGAAAATGTTCTTTAAAAAGTGAGGTTTCTCACCTTAATAGTCGCGAAGTGTCAGTCAGAGATTTTCAATATTTCGACACAGATCGATAGATAACATGATTATAAGACAAGCTGTGTAAAAATTTCTTTCCCATACGAGGTTTAAATAGGCTTCAGAACATAAGAAGTGCTTAAAAGAAATTAGTCACCATATGCAAAAGTTTTGACAAGAATCACATGCCATACGTCATATAAATAGCCTTTTCTTGATTAGGGGAAAGATTTTCAGGTCTCGGAAATGTGAAATACGGCTTCCCTGCATAAAATTACCCCTAGAGGGGTCAATTCCAAATGATGAAAAAAAATTTTTCGAAAATTTTCACGTTTAGTGGAATATCTAATCAATAGTTCCAATCATTTAACAGTACAATAAGGAAGTACATGGTGCACAGCGGTCCAAAATGACAAAAATGAGTATTGGGCGAAATTTTAAAAACGAATAATGCCATTAGATTCAGCTTACCTAGACGAGTAAAACTAATACCATATTGTACACAGAATATATAGAATCTCATGGCCGAGTGGTTAGTGTGACAAATTTGTAGTTTATAGGTCGAGGGTTCGAATCTAAAGTGGGTTTTTCTATGCAAAAAATCGATTTCGAGCATTGCAGAACCTTGAAAATGCTTTCCTGACTCTGATTCAGGGAAGAAGTATGTGTATTGAAGCGAAAACCCTAAAATAGGGTCAGAGAAGTGTTTTCAAAGTCTGTCTAACATTAAACCCCCTCCCATATAGTTGTTTCACTGAGAGAAGGAAAAAAGTCATTCCTATGTGGTGCAGTGCAAATGTTCTATTAGGCGCTAACGTTCAAATGTTCGAGTTCCGCTTGCGATCAATTGTTTTAAACTTTTTTTGCCTTTTTATTAAAAAAAAGATGGCATTTTTTATAATTCGCCAAGGCAAATAAAATGACATCAAAATTATCAATTTTGAAAATTGTTTTGGGTAATGAAACGAAAATCCTGATTCATGTTTTCGTTTCAATAACTCAAAACAATTTTCAAAAATAATAAATTTTGTGTCATTTTATTCGTCTTTGCAAATTATAAAAGGTGCTGTCTTTCTTTTTAAAAAATAAAATGGCAAAAAAGTTAAAAATAAATGTACGCAAGCGGGAATCGAACCTTTGGTCGTTAGCGTATAAGTGATCATTTGCACTGTGCCATGTGGGTATTACTTTTTTCAAGAAATCTTGGGAAATTTTTTTTCAAAAAATCACCTTGGGAGAATTTTTCTCCCATTATTACAATAGGCGCTGGTTTTTTTATTGCTCAAACAAATGATTCTAACAAATAATTTGTGGAGTGCGTCTATAAAAAAAGTCGACAATAGAGAGGAGGGGGGGGGGGGGGGGGCGCGTCGCGGGTTAAAATTTTTCATTGGGGGCGGGTACTTTGTTACAGTATGGTTTGTAAACTGTGTCCTTTTTGTACAGTTAATATATAATTTACATAATATATAAATGGAACGTCTTGCCCACAAGACGTTCCATTATGTTCACCTCTAAACTACCTCAATCGCCTTCCAAACGTCAATTATGCCAATTGATTGATAAGAAAAAAATCCATATAGCGAGACATAAAAGAAACCAAAATACAAACAGATGACATCCGTTGCTTTTTTGTTTATTATTACAATAGTTCGTTAAATATGCGACATGTTTTGATTTGAACCATGCGTTATTTATCTAGTGCATATCCTTATCACTTCTCTGACCAAAAGAATCCCCGGCATTCCCAGACAAATGGATTCAAGATGATGACACAAAAATGCATTGTGGCATCTAGGCGGAAGAAGGGTTCTCGAAAATTTTTGATTTAAAGATTTTTCTTGCTTATTTTTCTTTGCCGTATGGTTTAGCGAGATTGTCCTCGGTCTTTAGCTTAGATTAAAAATCTTTCTTATTTTCATATTTTTGAGGATATAAGGAGAGATTATTATTACACTTGCTCAAATTCTAATTAATTTTATTTATATATATTACAGGGTGCGTTAAAAGTTTGTGATCACTTTTTTTAAATGTTGATATTTGACTATAGAAGTTGATTTTTGACGAAATTTTCGACATTCCTAGGATTTTTCTATGCGCCAAACAAGAATCCGCCGTTATTTTTTCTCCTAGACTTCGGGAATATGGCTTNTAAATGTTGATATTTGACTATAGAAGTTGATTTTTGACGAAATTTTCGACATTCCTAGGATTTTTCTATGCGCCAAACAAGAATCCGCCGTTATTTTTTCTCCTAGACTTCGGGAATATGGCTTACAAAAATAGACTTTTTTTGGGATTTTACCCTCGTAGGGGTACTTTCCTGTGGCCAAAATCAAAAAATTCCTTCGGATTATTGTTCTCCATGTCGAAAACCCCTGGATACCAGATTTCGGCCGATTTGGAAAACTTTCGACCATGGGAAGGTACTCCTACGAGAATAAAATCCCAAAAAAAGTCTGTTTTTGTAAGCCATTTTTGACCATATTCTCAAGATCTAGGAGAAAAAATAACGGCGAATTCTTGGTCGGTGCATAGAAAAACCCTAGAAATGTCGAAAAATCTCGTCCAAAATCGACTTTATAGCCAAATATCAACATTTAAAAAAAATGATCACGAACTTTTAACGCGTATATAGGTGTTTTATAACTTTGCAAAATTAATTCATGGAATCTAGCGTGCTGTAATCTTTAATAACACTATTCGCGACATGATCCTCTTAGAAAAATGATCCTACAGAACATTAAAAATACATAATTTTAGTCCCAAGACTCAAAACATTGGGTTAATATTGGATAGTCAAGGTTAGAACAACGGCTAGCTCCCGATTTGGATGGATGAATACACGTAGCACAAACATCCTAGGATTTTGGTACTGTTTTATTGCTGTGGCCACTTGTTTTCCCGAAATGCCGCAAGCACTATCTGAAGACAGTGTGTACAGTTCCGCATGGGACGTTGAATTGAAAAAAATGTCAGAGCAATCGAGGTTGTTGAAGAGGATGAATCTTGATGCACCGATAAGGGTTAACCTTTCTGGTGAGTTATGAAAATTTTTTGAAAAAATGACCCCGCCCCCGCAATTTTTGGTCTGACCCCCTTCCCTATGGTCCTAACCATTTAGCCATGAAGTTTTGTTCACGTTTGACTTTTTTTTATAACTTTCGGGACTGTGGTACCTTTTTTTGTTTGCCAATACAATTTGATTTTTCACCGAAATTTATTATTTTTCAAGAACAATATTCATTTTTTATTCAATTCTTCACTAAAAAATGCCATTTTTCATTAAAAATCATCAAAATTTCGCTCAAATATGCGATTTATTGAATAATAATGCATTTTTAAAGCAAAATTTGCAAAATTGGACCCCTCGAAAAATTTAGATCTAGCGCCGGACTTGGCCCAAGTCTAAACCCATGACTAAGCCTATTACTAGGGGGGGGGGCAAAAGTTTCAGACCAGGTGGCCAAAAGTTTCAGAAATTTGTCCAAAAGTTTCAGACCATGTGGACAAAAGTTTTAGACAATTTTCACAATACATTTTACAACAATTTTATAATATTTTTATTTTAATCTAAGTGCGTATATTATGTATGTACAACAAATAAGCACCGTTTAAATTATCTGAAACTTTTGGACAAATTTCTGAAACTTTTGGCCACCTGGTCTGAAACTTTTGCCCCCCCCCCCTAGTACTAAGCCCAATCCAAGTCTAAGGGCAGCCACTAATACGTTCGGACGGCTCCCGAACGGACTTTAGTTCACTAATAACTTCACTATTTGCGTTCGGGCACTCGTTCGAACATTTCTGAACGCGTCTGAACGTTTCCGAACGCGTCCGAACGGAATTAGTGATAAATTAGTGAAGTCAAAAATTTCCGAACATATTAGTGGCGGCCCTAAGCCTAAGGTTGAGATAAGCGTCTACATATTGTTTAAAATTTTTCTTGAATAACTAAATTTTTTTAGCTGCCGAAAGAAAATATCTCCTTGAGCAAATCAAACCAAAAATCAACCCAAATGAAACTCAATCAAACATAGGTAAAGAAATTTTCTTTTTTTTCTGCCTAAACATCACATTTTTTAGGTCTCACGAGTTGCAAACAGAATGGTTGTTTTTTCTTCGTACCACCGCAAGATCTTCCATCCGAAACTATTCAATCGGCACAACTAGTCATCAAGTCGGGCACACATTTAAATGAACCCAGACGAGTCGATATTTATGAAATAACACCAAGTGGAACGTATGAGGAATTGGCTAGAAACGTTGTTGCGCCGATGAATCAAAATGATATTTCTATTGATATTACTAGTGCAACAAGACAGTGGATGAGCTCGAACGGGCGGCAAAGACGGACTTTGCAAGTACGGATGTTTTTATCTTTGATTTTTTTTCAAAAATATTTTACAATCGTGAGTTCAAAAATCATTTTTTAGTTCCTTTTCATAAAATCATGCATCACCTGATTTTAAACAAAATATGTTTGAAAAGAGAGCCAAATTTTACTGTTTTATAAGAAGTACAGGGGCCGAGCTCGAGGTTTCTTCGAGAGTGACTCCGAGCGGTCCGAAACCTACTTAAAAAGTTGAATTTTTTATTTTTTTAAAGTTTTACACATGTGTAAATTTTTTCACGTAAAAAATTTTTTCGATTCGTTCTCTTCCTGCGGTCAAACTTGAAAATTTTCATCGGATTTGTGTTCCCCATACCCGAAAACCCCCGAGTAAAACAAATCAGCCGATTTGGAGAACTTTTTGAAAATTCGTTTTTTTTCACCTTGGGGTAAAAGTGAAAAAAAATTTTCTCCGATTTTGATGTCAATCGTCTTCTATCATCGTCCCCAACAACTTTTGCAATGTTTGAAGGTTTAAATCAAGTGTTCCCGAGATTGTCCGAACATACTCACTCATATTACCTGTTTAATGTAATAGGATTTTAGATTTATGTTGATGGTAGAAGTATGGATGCATATGCTGCGGAAGTTGAAGTAATACAGAAGAATGACGAGAATTCTCCACCGCCAGCTCTAAAAGCCGGATGTACATACAATTCGAATTGTTGCCTGCAATATTTCTATTTAAATTTTACAGAAATTGGTAAGTTTTATTTATTTTCATGGCTTGGAATATCCCCTATACGACTACAATCAGGGTTGCACAAATTTCCGGAAACGAAAATATTTCCGGAAACGATTGAATCAGGCAACAAATTTTATGCTTCTCAAACAATGAAATTTTATACTTCATGACTAATTGTTTCAATAAACACGATTTTATCGTTTCCGGAAATATTTCTAAATTTCCATGAAACGCAAATTGGAAACGTTTCCATTGTGCAACCCTGACTACAGTTGTATAAGGGGTAATCTCCTCCACTATGAAATTGGTACCTTACATGTTCAAGGGGGGCCGTCTTCCTCCCCCCATCACTCATCCATCAGGAATTTTAAAATTTTGCGAAAAAATCATCAGAGGGACGAAGTTAATTTTGAAAAAAATTCATTCATCCATCCAAGTTGAAGAAAAACATCACAAAAATCATCCATCCATCCTTCAAGGGGAGGATGGATGAGTGTAAAAGTGGGGAGGAGATTATCCGTTTCTCCTCGTTTTTAGTGCCGATGAGGAGGATGACCCCAGAGGCTTGAGAGAGTGGGTCAACGCGTAGTAAAGGTGGCTACATCCCTCATAGCGAATGCCAAAAATTTCAGTTTTTAAATTGCATTTTTAGGTTGGGACAACTGGATTCTCTCACCAGAAGGCTATCAAGCCAATTTATGCACTGGAAAATGCAGACTTAGGCTACCATCGTGGTGGAATACCGAGATTAACCCAAAACGATCTGTCTGTGCTCCAATAAAATTCAAGCCGTTAACCATAATCTATTTGGCTGGTCCAAATGATATCCGTCAAAAAACTATTCATGGCATGCAAGCGGTCGAATGTGGTTGTGACTAGATAGTATATCTAGATTTTTTTATAGCTTACTTCTTTCATTTTGAATAGTTCCCATTTTAATTCTATCATCCCAGAACTATTCTCACTGTTGAGCTTATTCGTGTTGTGTATAGTTCATTTTTGCTTTCACTTTGTCAAGTTTTCTTTTAAATATTTTTTTAGCACTATGAGGCACTATCCGGGTCTTTGTATATTTTTTATTGTTTAAATAAAAAATTAAAAGAATATAAAAAACAACAAGAATACTGGCAGAAAAATTAAGGTAGCTAAGAAATTTATGACCTTTTAATCAAATTTAACGTGACATTAGAATTGAATATTTAGAAGTAGTCTTACTGTATTCAGATACATTAAATTTTATGATAATGCAAATTCTGATACTGAAAAACGATTAAAAAAATTAACTTTTTTGGGCAAAAATGAATGAAATTGCCATTTTCAGCCAAAAACCGCAAAAAATAGTCATTTTTTAACGATTTTTTGTGAGAAAATATCATTTTTTATTGAAAAAAATTGAAAAAATGAACTTTAAAAAAATGCTTTTAACACATTTACAGGGTGCCCAAAAAATGGCAATTTGCGATTTTTTCATGCTTTTTAATTTTCATTAAAATAACCCTATAGGAGGTTTTCTATGCGAGAAATCGATTGTGCGCACTTCCGGACCTTAAAAATGCTTCCCTGGCCATGTTTCAGGGAAGAGACGTGAGTATTGAAGCGAAAATATGCTAATACAGGGAAGCGTTATCAAGGTCCGGCAATGCGCACAATCGATTTCTCGCATAGAAAACCCCCTATAGGGTTATATTGGTGAAAATTAAAAAAATCGGCTCTTTCCTCATTTTGGAAGCGTTGTGACATCCCTATTTTAAATATTCAGCTCTAATGCCAAAAATGCCATGTTTTATTGATGCTTTAATGTGAGGCTGTCTCACCACTGGGATACAATAAAGGGGTTGTTGACCTAAAATTAACTTGTAAAATGGAGAAGTGCGTTGACAATAATTTTTAACTATGAAGCAGGACTAAATCTATGATAAAATGCAGAAACATAACAAACAAAACGGGGGATATAAAACTAGCAATTGCGTTCAGTAATAGAATCAGTTATTAGACCAGCGTCATCAAATGAAAGTATGTGAATTTGTAAATTCTATTCTGAGACATATTTATACTCTTGTTCCACACCATATGGAGCTAAAATTAACAACGGTTTATAAGCAGCACTGCAAACTTTTATATATATTTTTCCTAAGGTAAAAATTTTTCTTATTTGACAAGATTGATGAAAAATTGATCTTAAAGAGGGTGCAAATTAGGGCCCTTTCTCCAAAATTTTTTGTTTGAAAAATGACCTTCTAGGGGTAAAAATAGGGTGAAAAATCGATTGCGCACATCCTTGTCGCGTGAAAATGCTTCCTTCACCTTGTTTTCGCAAAAATAGTGCTATTTGTGCTATTTTCGCAAAAAAAGGTGAAGGAAGCATTTTCACGCGACGGAGATGTGCACAATCGATTTTTCACCCTATTTTTACCCCTAGAAGGTCATTTTTCAAAAAAAAATTTTTTTGAGAAAGGGCCCTAATTTGTACCCCCTTTAAAGTTCTGAAAGGTCCCTTATGAGTGCAAAAATGCGATAGTATAGTTTAATTTGTTTCAAGTGAATTTTTAAAGTGTGAAAAGTTTTTTACTACTAAAATGCAATAGTTTTTCTCAAAGTCAATACCTTTAATAATTGATTGGGACAACGAGAACCGGATCCAAATACAGCTCGCTTTTGTAATTGTTATCGNAATAGTTTTTCTCAAAGTCAATACCTTTAATAATTGATTGGGACAACGAGAACCGGATCCAAATACAGCTCGCTTTTGTAATTGTTATCGATCAGGCCGTTCGTCTTTTCTCTGAATCAATAATAAAAATGGGAAAAGAGAAAAAATTATGTGTTGTTAGGCGAAAGCAGCAATTTATTTCGTACTCTTAAAAGAGAGGGACACAAAATAAAGTGAATTTTTTTCTAAAAATGATCCCTATAGGGGTAATTTTTTGCCGGACTCGATTGAGCGCATAAAAAAACGAAAATGAGCTTGCCAGCCTAGCTAGTAGACTGGAAGGCTGGCAAGCTAGTAGTCTAGATAGTAGGATGGAAAGCTAGTATGACTGGCAGGCTGTAGGCTGGCAAGCTAGTATGCTGATTAGTTAGTAGACTGGTAAGCTAGTAGGTTATAGGCTGGCAAGCTAGTAGGATGGTAGGCTGTACTCTCAAAAATCCATATTCACTGAACCAAGGTCAGGGAAGAGTTTTTACACTTCGGTAATGCGCGCAATCGATCCCCATCTAGAAAACTTGTTTTCCTGTGAAATTTTATTCATTTTCGTTTCAATACATATACCCCTTCCCCTGAATCAGGGTTAGGAAAGCATTTTCACTCTGCGGGAATGCACTCAATCAATTCCATTCAAAAAATTACCTCTAAAGGGATCATTTTTAGAAAAAAATCACGTTATTTTGAGTCCCTCTCTCAGTACTATTTATTTATTTTAAAGCAAAAAAGCAACAAAAAAGATCCCAATACCTGTTAGCAAATTAATTATGCGACAATTAGCAACAAAAATATAAATTGTCATCCAGAATTTGGGCTTAGGCTTAAAATTGGGAAAAAATTTTTGAGAAAAAATCGAAATAATTTTCTGGATTACAACAGGTAAAGAACAAAAGAGCATAGGTTGAAAACCACGTCTAAAAAGATTGAACGAACCAGGCAGAGAAAAATGGACGGACATAAAAACAATAAACGAATCAATATATTAAAGCTGGTTAGACCCCTAACAAAAATGCCCAGGAATAATATTTACAAAATTAGCTAGGAAGCGTTTTTCAAAGAACCCAACAATATATACAATGATTAAAAAAAATTCGATTTTTCGCCAAATTTCAATTTTTTGGCTAAAATTCGATAGTGCTTGTGAAATCCATAATGATCCCTTAGCTATTAGCTAAGCCCATATCGCTCTCTCAAATTTCAAGAATTTATTGCTTGAAAAACGCTTCTCTAGCCTCCCTAGCTGACTTTGATGAAGGAGAAACTTGCATGTTATTCGAAGTTCCTGGTCTATCCGTCGCTGATCCAGTTCCTATCATTGATGGACCACGGGGATCATTTGCGCGAATTTGCCTTATAGCCGTTACAGGCCTATCGGTAACCCCAATCTTTCCTTCTTCCGCCTCAACAATTTGCTTCTCCATAAGCCCGAATTGACAAACATTTTCGTCTATCTCTTTCACAGGAATCTCACGCTTGTCAAAAAGCTCTGCGACGTAGAGTGCCTAAATACAAAATTTGTTGGAAACTGAACGAAAAATGACGGGTATACCACAATGATACCAGTGGCACTTCCAACAATACTTCCGACCAAAACATCGGACCAGTGGTGCTTGTAGTCACTAACACGAGTGTATGCAACATAGAAGGCTCCAAAGAAAAGCGCGAATTGGATTACAGGGACGACCAATCTGCTGTATAGAGGCTTGTATAAGCGGGCTTGGAGATNCGAGTGTATGCAACATAGAAGGCTCCAAAGAAAAGCGCGAATTGGATTACAGGGACGACCAATCTGCTGTATAGAGGCTTGTATAAGCGGGCTTGGAGATAGAACTAAAAATATTAACGTGTACAAATAGCACTAGGGACATATGGGAGGGTGTCTTCAAACTTGTTGTCCAGGACCGTACCCAGGATTTTCAATCTGCAGTTTGAAGATTTAAAAAATGAAACATACGTATTCGAATATCCCATATACAAGTTTGAAGACGATTTTTAGTCGAAAAAAATTTTTGACCTCACCCCTTGGCTGTAGGATCAAAGAGCTCGAAAATCGACAAAGTTGATTTTCCGAAAAGGGGTCATTCAGATATTACGTAATCATGTTGGGAGGGGGGGGGGTCGGCTCATAAAAATTGATTACGTTAGTGCATTTTTGATGATTACGTTGGGGAGGTAAACCACCAAAAAGTTGGTTATGAAAAAAAACGTCACAGGTCGGTGCTTCGCGCCGACCTGCGATACAATTTTTTCCTCATGGATCCATCACCCAACGGCGACATGTTTTCTACATTTTACCCTCTTGCGGCGATATGAGGGTGGGTCAACCCACCCCTTGCCCACGTATGAGCCAAGGAATGGGTTAACAAATTTTTCAACTAAAAATCGTCTTCAAACTCATATATGGGCTATCCGAATCGTATGTTTCATTTTTAAAATTTTCAAACTGCAGATTTTGAAAATCTTGGATACGGTCCTGTTGTTGTCCTTCAACTTTTATCTCTTTCTCTTATTATGAAATGCCCATCCGCATACCCTCCTATATCCATATTAATTTTTTTTCTTCTGATTTTGAACCTTTTGAGCTTCTAGAACACATAAAAGTTGGCCAAATATGCTAATTTTATTCCGAATTAATTAACGGTTCAAAATTTTGTATTTATTTAGCTGTTAAAATTTTTAATTTTTTAAAATTATCAACCACCACACTGCATAAATTAAAATCAACTAATAAAAATATTCCGAAACCATATCATCTTCACAAGAATTTCAACAATGTGGTTGGCTATTTTTATGCTAGCTTTTTTAGCTTTGGTTAATGCTCAAAGTAATATTTTTTAAAAGTGTTTTTTAATTTTTAAATTTCAAATAGATCCTTGTTTAAATGGAAACTGTGCAAATGGATTTCATTGTACAAATGGTAATTGCTGTAAGTAAAAGTTTTAAAAATTAAAAATTTTTTTTTCAATTTTAGATTCTGGTTGCTATGACACTTGTAGTGATTGCCCATATGAATTGGGATACTGTCAAAGTCCACAATATAAAGCATGGTATGCCGAATTTAAGGATCTTCAACTTTTCAATATAAGGGCGTCGGAATTAAAAGTTTTTGGGACCCCTCAAAAAACGGAATTTTTTTAATGCACTAAGGTGCAAAAAATGCCATTCTTTTCAAAAATCGATTCTGCAGAATGACACGATTGGCCAGTCGACCACAATTTTTGGAAAATATGAAATTTCAGGCCATTTTTGAGCATTTTCAGACAATTTTGGTCGACTGGCATTTTGACGAATCGATTTTTGAAAAAAAGCCAGTCAACTCAACTTGCTATTATGTAAAATCGAATTTCAAAATAAATGGCATTTTTTTCACAAATCTATTCTGCAGAATGGAAAACACGTTTCTGGACCCCATTTTTGAGGGGGTCCAAAAAACTTTTGGAGCTACTTCGGCTCTTAGGGCCTCCACTAATATGTCTCGACGGCGTCGAGACGAATTCTGCACTAATTGCAAGTTGGGAAGCACTAATTGCAATTAGTGCTCGTCTCAACATCGAGACACAAAATTTAAAGCGAGAATAACTTTTCAGGGTCAACGAATTTTCGAATGTGGTATTTTACAATTTTATTCATCTTTTGTTGAGTTATAATTCGGATGAGGTCACATTCGAAAATTCGTTGACACTGAAAAATAAAACCGTCTCGACGCCGAGAATGCAATTAGTGCTACAATTGGTGCTACCATTTGAATTAGTGGAAGCCCTTATACCCCATTGAATGTGGTCTAAAATCGAAAAATTTTATTTTTTGAAATTTTTTCAAAAATAATCCTATTAGGGGTAATTTTATATGAGAAACACGTTGGCGATGTTATTTTTGCGTAACTTCCATTTTTTAGAAAATCGAATTTTTACATATTAGCTTTTTCGAAATATGAAAAGTACTAATATGCAAAAATTCGGTTTTCTAAACAATGGAAACATTTTTACGCAAAAATAACATCGCCAACGTGTTTCCCGCATAAAATTACCCCTAATAGGGTGATTTTCGAGAAATAAAATTTTTCGATTTTAGACCACGTTCAATGGAGCAGGGATGTATCGTGTTTTATCGAGTTTGGCTACGTATCTAAAAAAACACACATTCAATTCATAAATTTAATAGCTTATTTGGAAGCCTGGGAATTGTAGATTTAAATGAACTTTAGTTGACTTGATTCCGATTTAAAATTGTAAAGTTATAGCCTCAAACTCGATCGGGTTTTTTCGAGTTTGATTATCGAGTTTGTTTATCGAGTTTCGATCGAGTTTGAGGCTATAACTTTACAATTTTAAATCGGAATTAAGTCAACTAAAGTTCGTTTAAATCTACAATTCCCAGGCTTCCAAATGAGCTATTAACTTTATGAATTGAATGTGTGTTTTTTAGATACGTAGCCAAACTCGATACATCCCTGCAATGGAGGTATAAGAGCCGAAGTAGCTCCAAACGGTTAATTCCGACGCCCCTATATCATAATTTGTAATTTCTATTTTTCAATATCATAATTTGTAATAGTATAAAAATAGTGATTTTGCATTATAGTAGTCTTACTATAATCAGAAACCGCAAATTTTGTGCAATTACAAAATATGATATTGAAAAGCGTTAATTAGAAATTATGATAAGATTTTTAAGTCTGCGTTCAATCATGTCAAAAAATGTAACTTTGCCTGATTTTCAATAAAATCGTGTTTATTGAAACGATTGGTCATGAAGCATAAAATTTTATTAGTCTTTTTGNCCTGATTTTCAATAAAATCGTGTTTATTGAAACGATTGGTCATGAAGCATAAAATTTTATTAGTTTTTTTGCTTCTCGAACAATAAAATTTTATGCCTCATAACCAATCGTTTCAATAAACACGATTTTATTGAAAATCAGGCAAAGCTACATTTTTTAACTCTATTTGTTTAATTTTAGCATGCAAGCACATTGCGCCTATTCTTGTGGTTATTGCAGCATGTAATAACAAGTTTACCGCTCCCAATATAATTTTCCGGTACTAGTTTCCAAAATAGCGACTGCAAATGACAGGGATCTGGATCCGAAATTTTTTTCGGATTTTACCGGAAAAGCGTTGCTTACCCCCGTTTTTCTATATGGGAAATCGATTGCGCTCATTCCCGTTGCGTGAAAATGCTTCCTTTATCCGGGTTTAGGGTCGAGAAGTTAGTGTATTGAAGCGAAAATTGAAACAAATTAACTTTTACAGGAAAACCAACTTCCATAAGGTTTTTCTAGGCGAGGAATCGATTGCGTACATTTTCGATCTTGAAATCTGTGTTTTGATCGAATTTTTGGAGCATTGGGAATGTGCGCAATGGATTCCTCGCCTAGAAAAATCTATGGAAAGTCTATTTTCCTGTAAAAAGTTGATTTTTTTCGATTTTCGCTTCAATACACTAACTTCCCGACTCTAAATCAGTGTAAGGGAAGCATTTTCACACCTCAGGAATGTGCGCAATCGATTCCCCGCATAGAAAAACGAGGTAAACGATGCTTTTCTGGTTAAAATCTAAAAAAATTTTCGGATCAAGAACCCTGTCATTTGTGGTCGCTATTGGAAATTAGTACCAATTTTCCT
>OZJO01000710.1:0-11202 GCA_900406225.1 Acrobeloides nanus | reverse complement strand
CGAGTGTATGCAACATAGAAGGCTCCAAAGAAAAGCGCGAATTGGATTACAGGGACGACCAATCTGCTGTATAGAGGTTTGTATAAGCGGGCTTGGAGATAGAACTAAAAATATTAACGTGTACAAATAGCACTAGGGTCATATGAGAGAGTGTTGTTATCCAGAACCGTGTCCAGGATTTTTAAAATCTGCAGTTTAAAGATTTTAAAAATGAGACATACGTATTCGAATAGCCTATATATGAGTTTGAAGACGATTTTTAAACGAAACAAATTTTTGACCTCACCCCTTGGCTGTAGGGTTAAAAAGCTCAAAAACCGACAAAGTCGATTTTCCGAAAAGGGGTCATTCAGATATTACGTAATCATGTTGGGGGGGGGGGGGGGGAAAACCACCAAAAAGTTGATTATGCAATATCTGGATGACCCCAAAATCTAAAAATTTTCTAGCGCTAATTTTGCGTTCAAAAGATTCCTCGGAAAATTTGGGTGGGGGGAGCTAGTTGACGATTTTTGATGAAAACGCTCGGAACACTTAGATTTTTAGCCTCAAGTTTTGCCTTAACTCAAAAAATTGAAATTTTTGAGCAAAAAATTTGAGGCCAAAAATCTAAGTGTTCCTGGCGTTTTCATTAAAAATCGTCAACTAGTCCCCTCTACCCAAATTTTCTGAGGAATCTTTTGCGCGCAAAATTAGCGCGAGAAAATTTTTAGATTTTTCAGAAAATCGACTTTGTCGATTTTTGAGCTTTTTGACCCTACAGCCAAGGGATGAGGTCAAAAAATTTTTCAACTAAAAATTGTCTTCAAACTCATATATGGGCTATCCGAATCGTATGTTTCATTTTTAAAATCTTCAAACTGCAGATTTTGAAAATCTTGGATACGGTCCTGTTGTTGTCCTTCGACTTTTATCTCTTCCCCTTATTATGAAATGCCCATCCGCATACCCTCCTATATCCATATTAATGTTTTTCTGATTTTGAACCTTTTGAGCTTCTAGAGCACATAAAAGTTGGCCAAATATGCTAATTTTATTCCGAATTAATTAACGGTTTAAAATTTTGTGTTTATCTAGCTGTTAAAATTTTTAATTTTTTAAAATTAATAACCACCACACTGCATAAATTAAAATCAACTAATAAAAATATTCCTAAATCATATCATCTTCATAAGAATTTCAATAATGTGGTTGGCTATTTTTATGCTAGCTTTATTAGCTTTGGTTAATGCTCAAAGTAATATTTTTTAAAATTGTTTTTTAATTTTTAAATTTAAAATAGATCCTTGTTTAAACGGAGGATGTGCAAATGGATTTCATTGTACAAATGATATTTGCTGTAAGTAAAAGTTTTAAAAATGTTTAAAAATCAATTTTAGATTCTGGTTGCTATGACACTTGTAGTGATTGCCCATATGAATTGGGATACTGTCAAAGTCCACAATATCAAGCATGGTATGCCGAATTTAAGGATCTTCAACTTTTCAATATAAGGGCATCAGAATTAAAAGTTTTTGGGACCCCCTCAAAAAACGGAATTTTTTTGATGCACTAAGGTGCAAAAAATGCCATGATTTTCAAAAATCGATTCTGCAGAATGCCAATCGACACGATTGGCCTGTCGACCACAATTTTTGGAAAATATGAAATTTCAGGCCATTTTTGAGCATTCTCGAACAATAAAATTTTATGCTTCATGACCAATCGTTTCAATAAACACGATTTTATTGAAAATCAGGCAAAGCTACATTTTTTGACATGCTTGAACGCAGCCTAAGAAATTATTCTAGTTTTTTAACTCTATTTGTTTAATTTTAGCATGGAAGAACATTGCGCCTATTCTTGTGGTTATTGCAAAATGTAATAACAAGTTTACCGTTCCCAATATAATTTTCCGATACTAGTTTCCAATATAGCAACCGCAAATGACAGGGATCTGGATCCGAAATTTTTTTCGGATTTTAATCGAGAAAGCGTTGTTTACCCCGTTTTTCTATGCGGGGAATCGATTGCGCGCATTCCCGAGGCGTGAAAATGCTTCCTGTACCCGGGTTTAGGGTCGGGAAGTTGGTGTATTGAAGCGAAAATTGAAAAAAATCAACTTTTACAAGAAAACCAACTTCCATAAGGTTTTTCTAGGCGAGGAATCGATTGCGTGCATTTCCGATCTTGAAATATGTGTTTTGATCGAATTTTTGGAGCATCGGGAATGTGCGCAATGGATTCCTCGCCTAGAAAAACCTATGGAAAGTCTATTTTCCTGTAAAAAGTTGATTTTTTTCGATTTTCGCTTCAATATACCAACTTCCCGACTCTAAATCCGTGTAAGGGAAGCATTTTCACACCTCGGGAATGTGCGCAATCTATTCCCCGATAGAAAAACGGAGTAACGACGCATTTCCGTTAAAATCTAAAAAAATTTTCGGATCAAGAACCCTGTCATTTGTGGTCGCTATTGGAAATTAGTACCAATTTTCCTACTAGCTATTTTATTGCACATTGATTTTTTTTCAGGGGTGCCAAGTCTGCAAATTTTTCAGAAAAGTGCTGATTTTGAGATGTAAAATCTGGCAAAATCTGATTTTTCAGTGTCAAATCTGATTTTTGAGATGCGAAATTTTGTCAAATTTATAAGAATGGAAAATTAGCATTTTGCTGGTTTTTGTCCTTCTGATTTTCGAGTCAGATTTGCTGATTTTGGAAAAATGTTCTTGGCATCCTTGGTTTTATTTATACAGCATAATATTCGACTAGTTTAAATTTTTGTTTTTTCCATTTTAAAATAAATGTGTCAATTGAAAAATTCCTTACCGTAGTATACCATGCAGCAAAGAAAGAAAATGCTGAATGCCCAGAATAAAAAGATAGTTGAGATTCATGAATCCAATATTTATTCTCTCCCGTACAAACATAGTCAGTAATATATTTATGGTCATTTGCACAATTGTTATAGCCAATGTTCGGTTTACAAACTTCCATGAAATGCGGTCGCTGTCTTCCTATCGTGTATTTAGCGATGTCACAAAGGAGTTGGTTGAAGCAGATACCAAGGAAAAAGTAGCCTAGAATGTAAAAATTTCATTTGTTCAAATTTTTTATCCATACCGATGAAAACATAAAGCCTAACAATAAGCCTATGAACATTATATTGTCTACAACGATATGCTTTGAATTGATGAACACATTTCTTTTCCCACAATACAGCGCGAAAAACTTCAGTGGCAATAATCTACAAATTTATGATCATAATTTGTTGATTTTGGCATATTTAGGATGTCCATTTTCAAAATTGTCTTAGGCCTGGTCAATTTTTGAGTGTAGAAACGGGGTCTGGACATTTTTTGAAATTAGGGGATCAAAAAATAATGAATTGGCAGTGCAGCTCGGCACTGTAGACAGACATCTTGATGATCTTGGATACAAATATAAACTTGGAGCCTGGGTACCACTGGATCCCAAATGTATCAGCGCAAATATCCATGCGGAAATGTCCACTCGCAAATGTATCGTGCACAAATGTTACATACGCAAATGTCCGTGCGTAAATGTCGATGCGCAGGTGTATATGTGCAAATGACGCTGCTCAAATGTGCTCAAATATCCGTGCTCGAATGACGCCAACCCCTGCCTCTGGGCTTTTGGTGAAAAAATGAAAAGTTTGAACATTTTTTAGTAAAAAATCATACCCCTTCCCCACCACAAAACCAGTTCTACCCTTTTGGGAGTGTGAAATCTTAAAGAGTGGCTCATTTTGTGCTTGTTTTCGTGAGGGGAGGGTCATTTTTTGGCCTTTCCTACGTAGGAGGGGGTTGACAGAACTAGTACCACTCTTCATGTATGCTCGCTTGAAAAGCTTACTAATGCACAGGGAATCAATATTCCCACCACGATGAGCATCTGCCTAGAAACAGTAGAGCCCCTGTAAGGATACCTAATCGATTCGTCATCACAATAAAATCCTCTTTTATATGGCGTAACAAATTCATGAAAAATGAGCAGAGGAATAGCTAAAAATTTCCAAATTTTCATTCATTTAGTATCTCAAAAACAAACCGCAAACTACAAGCACAGCAAAATCACAAACAATTTTAGAAATGGACAGCTCTACCATTTTTGGATCCCTTTCTTGGGTTGAGGTTAGAAGAGATTTGCACTGTAAAGGTGAATATTTGTAACGCCTAAAAATTTTTTTGTAAATTTTTAAACTAACTCTTGAAAAGTTTACCTGCGAAAGAAAAATCTTGAGATTCTTTTTCTTGAGATGCCCGGTTTGAGGCGACAAAAATCAAAACTATGGCAATTCAGACCTAGACCCAGTTTGCCTCAAGCCTTAGCAAGGCATCTAAAAAATATTGTATAGCAAAAAAAACATAAAAACAAATAAAACCACGATTTATGAAAACATAATAGGATGATTAAGCGTAACTACGCGGAAATATATCGCTTTTTGAGCGCGATGGACCGATGACTCATTGTGTACATCAATCGAAAGTGACGTACTGCAAAGACTAGAGTCAGGCTAGCACAAAACTAAACTTTATTTTGTTTATCAAGGTTCAATAATTAAAAAGGTGGGTATCCTTGTTTGTGTAATGATAAAGTGTTAGATAAGTATTCATGTAAAAATGTAGAAAAATATTATTTTTTCGAAATACACATTTTAAAAAAGTTCAAAAGCTCGAAACAAGAATTTATTATAACATTTCAGTAAAAAGAGTGATCCATTAAAAAATCAATAATTGGCATAGATATGTACTGCGTTTAATTTCGCGAGAAAGTAAATAATTATTCTATTGTTCCGTATTTAGAACATTACAAAGAAGATCTTATTTGCCAATCTCCGATAAAGTCGTTTTAATGCAAAAGAGAATTTGAAGGGCAGTGAATAACTTTCTACTAAATAACTAGCTGCCGAATCATTTTTTCTAGCCAAGTAACTAGCTGTTGAATAAATTTCTATCTACCAGATGATTTTCTAACTTTGAAAGCTTAATTCTTACAAGTAACACTACCAACTTGCTACCCTCCGATTTTGACGAAACCGGTCTCAAATGATTCTTCATACCCGACTTGATTATAAAAATTTTTGAAATTTGAGTTCCTTATGATCTCAGGAATTCAATGAGCTATCACTCGTCCAAAAGGGTAGGTAAATTTTGAATTTTCTAATGTCCGATATTTTCGTTTCAATAGACAAACTTGTATTGAATCAGGCAAAATTAGCAATCGACTCAAATTACTGTATATTCAACAAACTTCAAACGATCGTAAAACGAAAATTTTTTTACGATGGTATGGACTCCATAATTAAATCTTTCTCACTATAAAATTCGAGAGCGAGAAAATTCGAAAGTGGTGGGAAATTGACGCATGAATGAGCAACAAAAACAGGTAACAGACTACTTTTAAGTGAGAACACCTCTCGCTTTCACGCCTAAAACACTCTTCACATACGCATAAAATTCCAATCGAATGATGAACAAATTGTTTGAAAAATCATTGTCAAATAATTTTTATTCATTTTTAAAAGATTAAATGAGAAAATAAAAATCCAATAATGAATAAAAGTGATAAATTCTCTTCCCGTCGTCCACTTCCCGTAGTTAAGGGGTTAATGGTTGTGCTAGTTAAAGGTTGTGGTTGGGTGCTGACTGGAACTGGGGTTGAATAGTCTTTTTGGTTGACGTAGTTGTAAATCATTTGAAGAGCTTCACGAGGTTTTTCTTCAGGGACAAAATGCCCAGAGCCACGAACGGTGACAAAATCAAGTCATAAAAATTTCTTATTGCAGAGTGTCCCCAAACAAGAGGGCAATTTGGGATTTTTGAGCTATTTTTTCAAAATTTTTCAAATTTTTTATTTTTCACCAAAATAACCCTATTGGGGGTTTTCTGTGCAAGAAATCGATTGCGTGCATTGCCGAACCTTCCGTGATACTGATTCAGGGAAGAAATATATCTATTGAAGCATAATAAGCTAATACAGGATCCGGGAAGCGTTTTAAAGTCCAGTAATGCTTGCAATCAATTTCTCGCATAGAAAACCCCCATAGGGTTATTTTGATGAAAATTTTAAAAGAATTTGAAAAATCGATCAAAATCTCAAAACTGCCCTTTTTTGGGGCATCCTGTATAAAAATTAGAAAAGTAAATAAATTACAGGGTGATTTAAAAAGTTCCCTTTTTGATGGATTTTTACATGATTTGGGACCGAAGATTTTTTCTAAAAATGTCCCAATTCATGTAAAAAAATCAGAAAAGTGCAACTTTTTAATCATCCTCTAATACCATTATATTTGGTGACATATCCAGCAACGTTGCTACTATAATCACAGCATGTGTCAAGGTTCACTTGTTCGATACTGCCATTGTAGTGCCAGACTTGGCGATTGCTGACATTTCCTCCCTAAAAAGGAATTGGCGACAATTTCCATCTTTGAAAACGCTAAGCCACCATTTATACTTTCGTCACGTCGCGACAGTGCTTTTTGTGTCGCGCGACATGTCGTGAGTTGGTGTTTATAGCCTGTCATGCGACAGACTTGTCGTGCGAGCGACTTGTCGCGCAATAGAACTTGTTTGAAAAAACGTTTCTCCATTAACAGGCCTTGGTGGTGCAGTGACAAAGCAATGGCTCAGTGGTTACAAGGTCGCGCGTTCGAATCCCGCTTGTAGCCAAATTCTTTGCCACTCGGCCTTGTGTCGCGTCGCGCGACGTCGCGTGATTAGCACTTACGACGTGTCGAGAGACAGCAACTATAAACGACAATGAGAAAATTGTTTGCACTATAAACGTAATTGCTCCACGGCACGTCGTGCGACGCAACGGAAGTATAAACCCTGCCTAACATTTATACTTAAAGCCTTACTTGAATTGTCAAATTAAGTTGTTTGACGAATTTCTCTAGAATTAACTTAAAACTTGTTTAGACAACACAAATTTACCGTTCATAATAACATTGCACATAGTATCGAAATCTCCATTGTAGATCAAGACTCGAATGCCTTTTTGAACCAAAGTCTTGACTTGAGTAGACATGTCACCATATAAAGTTCTGTATTGTCTACTCAGTGCATCACTAATTTTTTATTCATTTTCAAAAATTTCAAGCTTACCTGCATGCAGACCATATGCCAACGCTTGATGGAATATGCAAAGCTGTTCGAACATCTTGTCTGTTAAGATAATTTGCAGTGTTGTTTTCTTGAGCACAAGGTGGGAGCGAAGCACCGAGTTTACGGTTGCGGATCTTCTAAAAGAGAACTCATCTTTTTAAAAGCAAAATTTTCATACTCCATCTTTATCCTTCCTTCTGAACAAGAAATCTCGAATAAAAGTTTTCTTATTACTACCACCATCCCAATAGCAAACAGCATATATGTTGTAGGGGTCAAGTTCATCAGTCTGGTCATGAATTTGTTCATATAAATCACCACATGTTCCATTGTGACCAGCAAATTGTGAATAATCGCAAGTGTAAGGGTTGTCATTACAGCATTGTTTAGCTAACTGATCATAGAGGCTAACAATTTTTTTCTTTTTTAGTGTAATTTTTAAAATTTATACTCTTGTCCCATGACAGCATGGTAAGATAAGAAATGAGGTAACGTGTTCAAGTTGATTCTATTATTCAAGATGCCATTTCCAATAGCAATGCCCTAAAATTAATGATTAACAAGGAAGTACCTAAAGCGCTCGAACGGGAGAAGTAGGGAATCTCCGAGCGCAGCGAAGATCACAATTTTTATTTTTTGAACGTTTTACACATTTGTAAATTTTATTTACGAAATTTAAAAGAATTTCCGATTCGACCCTTCCTGCGGTCAATTCAAAAAAAATTCAAAAATTTCTTCGAATTCGTGTTTCCCATACCCGAAGACCCCCTGAATACAAAAAATCAGCCGATTTAGAGAACTTTTTGAAAATTCGAATTTTTCACCATGGTTCCCCAAGAGCAAAAAATGAAAAAAATTTGTCTCTGATTCTGATGTCAATCGTCTTCCCTCATCGCCCCCTATAACTTTTGTTTTAGCGCTTGGGGTTTAAAGCAAATGTTCCCGAGATCGTCTGGACACACAAACGCTTGGCAGCACACAACACTTAATTTATCGGACTGACGGTTTCCTTATTCAATGCAATATGAAGCACCAACTTTTTTCGATAGTTCTCGTGAAACGGACAATACCTTAAACCCGGGAAAATTGGTCTTGTCATTAACCACCAAAACAGCTAATATCGGAATATATTTTCCTGCATATGATTCCCCAGTGATATAGAAGTCATTACTTTTAAGTTCTGGAAATTTGTTGGTGAAGAAATCAATCTAAAAAATCATATTACTCAATAATTTTTTTAATTTACCAAAGCATTGTAATTTTCCTCGGCATTTTTGTTATCATCGGTCGTAATATTACCATCAGTTGAATAACTGAATCCTACACCAGCCGGAAACTCGAGATAAATGACATGTCCAACTTTATTCCATGCATAGACATTTTCATACACGGTATTTCCTTTATCTTTAACATGGAATGGACCATTTTCTTCAATAAGTCCGACTAAGCTACTGCATCCTGGACCGCCATTCAACCATAAAATCACTGGGCTAGTCGAATTGGCATATTGGTGTTGTACGAACCTAGAATTCCAAATGGATAGAAATTAGAAAATTTTTACCAATAATGCAACTGGTGCGTGCTAGATGCTTTTAAATAGCCAGAATAGTGAATAAAATTAGGTTGGAAATTGATACCAGGAAGGCTTGTGACGTGATCTGCACTGGGTGCTGCATTGATAAGAACACAGCTTAGAGCCGCTAAGGCTCCAATAAGAGTTAGCTTAGACATGACTTGGTTACCGTTAAAAAATTAGGCACTACTCAAGTAATCAAAATGAAAGGTTTAAGAAAGACATAAACTAGGGTCACCATAAAAAGTATGCATTTCCTATTTGTATTTTCACAGCATACCAAAATTCTGAAATAAATTTTGGGTGCGAGATCGAACCCGCGTCTTATGAGTAAAGGCTGGGCACGTTAGCCACTCGGACAAACATATAAATTTTCTATTGCCCTATTTTTCGATTAAGACCCATTCAGCGCAACATAACAAATTTATAGACCAAATTAAAATCATTTCTGATTCGTTTTCTTTTGTATGCTTGCTTGAAGAATTTTTAATCTTTTTCTTTGTCAAGAAAAAAAATTCTATTTAGTCAAATGTTCTCTTATTTTTATTTTCTTATCTAATAATTAATTATATGGCTGCCGAAATATCCAGATACTTTAACATCAAACTAAATTAAAAGTACTCCATACTTCAGTTTCAAGAATAATATGCAAAGTAGTGGAAAATTTTGTGCCCCCTCCCATTTTGAAAAGGATTAAACTTCTCGGAGATAAGACAATTTTACTTGAGCGATTTTTCTATTCATGTTTTCGTGTCAATATCAAGATTTTTCAAAAAAATTGAGATTTTCAAAGATAAAACTTAATATCAAAATATTGATATTTGGCTATAGAAGTCGATTTTTGACGAAATTTCCGACCCTACTATGTTTTTCTGGGCGATGAGTCGATTGCGCGCATTGTCGAAACATGAAAAATTGTCTAAAACTGAAATTTTTTTGATCGAAAACGGATTTCTGGATCGAGATTAGTTGAATAAAGCGTGGAAAGATACATTTGAAAATAATTTTTATCCATTTTTAAAATATTAAATGACAGAATAAAAATCCAAGAATTAATAAAAGTGACAAATTCTCTTCCCGTCGTCCACTAGTTGAGGGGTTATGGTTAGGTTGTGCTGACTGTGGTTGGGTACTGACTGGAACTGGGGTTGAATAGTCGTTTTGGTTGACATAGTTGTAGATCATTTGAAGAGCTTCACGAGGTTTGTCTCCGGGTACAAAATGCCCAGAACCACGGACGGTGACAAAATCAAGTCATAAAAAATTCTTATTACAGGGTGTCCCCAAAAAGAGGGCAATTTTGGGATTTTTGAGTGATTTTTTCAAAATTTTTCAAGCTTTTTAATTTTCATCAAAATAACCCTTAAGGGGTTTTCTGTGCAAGAAAACGATTGCATGTATTACCGAACTTTCCTGATACTTATTTAGGGAAGAGATATATGTCTATTGAAGCATAATAAGCTAATACAGGATCAGGGAAGCGTTTTCAAAGTCCAGCAATGCTTGCAATCAATTTCTCGCATAGAAAACCCCCATAGGGTTATTTTGATAAAAATTTTAAAAAATTTGAAAAATCGCTCAAAATTGCCCTTTTTTGGGGCATCCTGTATAAAAATTAGAAAAATAAATAAATTACAGGGTGGCTTAAAAGTGACCTTTTTGATTGATTTTTACATGATTTGGGACCGAAGATTTTTTCTATTTTTTTCGAATTTTTTTCAATTTTTTCTAATTTTTTTAAAAAATTTCGAACTTTTCACTTTTTCAAAAATTTTTTCAAATTTTCGTTTCTTTTTCAAATAAATCGATGTTTTTGTTGAAAACACTTCCTTGATCCTGATTCAGGGAAGGAACCGGTGTATTGAAGCGAAAATCAAACATTTTCGAATTTTTATGAGAAAGCCGTCGATTCTGAGTTTTTTCTAGGCGGGAAATCGATTGCGCGCATTCCCGAAGCGTGAAAACGCTTTGCAGATCCTGATTTAGGGTCATCGGTATAAAATCATTGAAATTTCGTTTCAATACACACCTCTTCTCTGAATCAGTGTCAAGAGGTCGTTCAGAATGTACAAAATTCGGGTCTCAATGCATATTAAAAAAATCACAAAAGTGCACCTTTTTAATCATCCTCTATACCATTATATTGGGTGACATATCCAGCAACGTTGCTAATATAGTCACAGCATTGGCTCATTTGTTCGAGACTGCCATTGTAGTGCCAGACTTGGCGATTGCTGACATTTCCTCCCTAAATAAGAATTGGTGACAATTTCCATCTTTGAAAACGCTAAGGCACTATTTATACTTCCGTCGCGACAGTGCATTTTTGTGTCGCGCGACGCGTCGCGAGTCGGCGTTTATAGCCTGTCGCGCAACAGACTTGTCGCGCGATAGAAATTGGTTTGAAAAAACGTTTCTCCATCAACAGGCCTTGATGGTGCTGTGACAAAGCAATAGCTCAGTGGTTACAAGGTCGCGCGTTCGAGTACCGCTTGGATCCAAATTTATTGCCAC